>APFE031201947.1:52629-75275 GCA_000404065.3 Pinus taeda
AGAGCATAACACATAAAACACATATGCACAGATATTTTCCCCTGGATCCCAAAACCGGGACTACCAGCTTGATTTTTTCATTATGTTCCTTTCAATGTTACAATACATATCTATACATGCCGAAGCTTCCAATACCATGGACTGTAAACCATCGCGTCCAAAACCATGGACTGAAAACCATAGGTAGGTTCACCCAACCTAATATAGGGTCCAAAACAATTTTTCCCGGGGCACTGACCCGTACCCTGTAGAGGGGGGCTACTCGTCCCCTTCAAACCCCCCCGCTACGCAATTGGTGCAGCAAAGAGGGGGCTCCGCCCCCCTCTAACCCCCTGGTTCACTACGTAGGTTAGTCGTGGAAAGAATATAACACAACCCAATATTTATTATTTATTAGATAATAAATTATAACCCTAGTTGTAATATACCTTAGGTACATTACAATATCCTTCAATTGACATATGATTTCATTAGTGGTGATCAATAATATGTGAATTTCATTATGTCTATGAATGTTGCTTTATCACTAAATTGTTTCTTGAACTTAACTATTAGAGGATCTTTCACTAGTAATACTTCATTTGCAATAATATCATATTTTTTAGTTTTAATCCCTTCTATTGAGGTCAATTTATCTTCAATTTCAACATTTGGAGGCTCTTCCATTAATACAACTTCATTGGTAACAACATTACGCTTTCCCACATTGATTTCTTTACTGTCAATACCATAATCCTTGTCTTGGGATTTTTCCTTAGTGTCAATACCCAATATACACCAATTTGGTGTTTGTTTGGTTGATACCTTGAATGAAACACTACTAAACACAATGTAGTCATCACAAACTAAGGGTATGAAAAATCCAACAAGCAGCTACTCGTATTATTTAAACTCCAAAAAATCAACATAGATTGAATACAATTGATGGCTCCAGACTTAATAACATGTCAACAACAGATAAATTCATTTAGCAATCCCTTGTCTCACCACTAAATTTACATACGATGTCCAATCTAAAGGTGACCAAATCAAAATTCGACGTCAAATCACCAAGATAGTGTGATCCAAATTCCCTTGTTCGAACCCTATAAAATTATACCATTTTGAAATCTTGTGGCATTACTCTGCATGCCTATATGTGGAGCTGTAAACCATAACAACTGCGGTTTCCACTTTCAGATAGTGATATTAAGGGTCTAGAAACAACAATGCTATTATCAAGTTTATTAAAACTCTATTGTCAAGGAGGACAATTGTCATGATTGTTGATGTATAATGTTTTGGTGTTTTTTTTGCGATCGAGTTAGAGGTCAAATTGATATAGAATGTTGTGGGGTCTAAAATAAAAATCCCTTTTTTATTTGATTATTAAAATTTACTAAAAGTTTATATACAAATATTTCCATTATCATTTAAAAAAAAACCTATTTTGAATAATCATTTGCAACCAAGATTTAATGCCCTGGAATGGATACCATGGCATATACACCCATAATATCCAAGCATGTTGCACAGGCATATCCAATAGGAGAGGTTCTTGTTCTTGAATAAGTGTACAATTTTTTTCATGGGTTGGTTGAATAGAGGCCATCTAATGCCTTATGGCTCACTCTATCAGTGTGTATAGACTTTGAAAAAATGGTAAACATTATCACTGAAACTATGAATCAGCGAGTGGAGGTTATTCAATGTGGTATGGCTCACTTGACTAGTGTAACCGCCTTATTTCTTATCTCATGCCTTATTTTTGTTGTTTATTTTACCTGGATTAATTAATTAATGTTATACAAATAAAAATATGTTCACATTAGGATTTAGGTATATTTTATAATTTATAAAACATTAATTTACAATTTTATTTTTGTTAACTAATGTGTATCTTATATCAAATTAATGTTATATGCATTATGATATTTTAAAATTTAGACTAATATATATTTTTATTAATGTATATAATTTAGGATTAGATTTTTTTTTGGGTAGATTCGAAATGATAATATTTTAGAAAATAGTCTTTCGGATTAATCACATCATAAGGATTGGGTTGACGTTTCAAACCAACTAAAGTGGTTCATCCTGAGAATGAACCACATTAGTTGGACATTAGTTTGTTCGAAACATCGACGCAATCCTTATGATGTGATTAATGATGAACCACATTAGTTGGTTAGAAACGTCGACCCAATCCTTATGATGTGATTAATCCAAAACACTGTTTTCTAAACTATGAATCATAAAAGTCTTAGATCTAACAAATGATAATATTGTTAATTTTTGGGAAGATTCATGGTGAAAGTTGTCATGTTTGGATTAGTGGAGGAAGTTCAGTGAGTCTAGGAATTTATCTGTGCGCAAGGTGCTTCATGGGTCACAAACTTTTGGACAGATTCCAATTCCCGTTCACTCCAACTTGAGTGGAAATTGGTAGACCACTGGCCTGAAGCAAAAGCTATTCAAAATTGGTTAATCCTTCATCATTCTTTACGAGAAAGTAGAATTCATAAAGCAAAGGAAAATGATAAATTGTAGTGGAGACATAAGCCTTTGGGCATGTTCACGATTAAGGAGGCCTACGGGTTAACAACTGATTATGTGACAATCTCTCAATAACCACTATGGAGGAAGATATGGTTATCCAAACTATGGAAAAAAAGTGCACATTTCCTTTGGCGTATAGGATGCAAGCGACTCCTAAACTGGGATCATCTTCAAAGGAAAGGATTCATTGGGCCATCTTGGTGCCCCTAATGGGCCATCTTGGTGCCCCTTATGTAAACGACACGAGGAGAACATGGAACACCTATTGAATACCTGTGCAACTGCAGAGGATCTATGGGATAGGGTGAGGAATATGTTTGGTTATTTGGGTCGTTCACCTAATAGATTTTGGGAGACCATAAAATCTTGAAGGGGATCCATATTAAAAAATATGGTGATCAATCGTGCTTGGACCCTAGTTTTGGGATTCCTCCTTTGGAACTTATGGAAGGAGAGAAACAAGATTATTTTCAAGAAGCAAAGAACCTCAACCTTGTTGGTATGGAAAACCTCAATTGATAACTTGAGGGAAACAATTCTAGTAGGAAAATGGGAAACAAATGACTGAAAAGATGAAGGGGAGGAAGCCTTGATCCTTACAAAGCTAGAGCTCTCTCAGGAGATGATGGGACCCCATTTGATTTTGTCGACTAAAAATCAGGGCTCTTCCCCGTCCAAATTTTCCTTTCCTCTGGATGGATTTCTCAAATTGAACCTTGATTGGTCTTCCAAAGGTAATCCAAGGTCGGCTGGCTTTGGTGGTCTTCTTCAGGATGGTCAAGGTAGCTCTATTGGTCTGTTCGCTAGCTATTGTGGGTTCAATAAAATTAGTGTGACGAAATTCACTGCGTTGGGCAAAGGAATTTATTGGCTAAGAGGTTGAGGTTCCCAATATTCAAATCATGGGAAACTCATAATTGGTGATCCATACATTTCAAAAATTTATTAATGGGTCCTCTATATCAAGAGTAGTTCAAAAGCAATGTTCTTCATACATTTGACAAAGCAAAGAGAAGGAGCAATTCAAAAGAAATGTTCTTTGTACATATGATAAAGTATGATGAAAAAATGGCACTGACTTTGTGGGAGCTTTCGTTGGGACGTTGGGACAGGTTCTCAGATTGAGGTTGGTCTAGACACATTCAAAGGATTTGTAGGAAACCATGCATTATCAGTTCCTCTTCTCCGCCACCTACATGAAAAGGGTATCTTTTTCATTAACCAAATTTACATTGTTTGAAAACGCATTACCATTTTTCATTCTTGGCTCAGGGCAGAGGGGATTGGATTAACAACTATATTAGCAGTGGAGTGGGGAATTACATCACACAACTTTATGTTGCGGGTATCACTATCTTCGGGCAGGAAGATAAATTGATATAGGATTGCCAGATAATCAAGGGTCAAATAGAGGTGAGGAGATATATAGTATAATTTATTTGGCCATGGATGCTCCTAAAAATAGGTCATGATTTAAAAAATCTTAGTATTGGGAGATCCCACAAAAGTTAAAATTTTTCTGCTGGTTGTCTCTGCACAACAAAATTCTCATGTGGGAAATTTTTCTTCATAAGGGTCTCATGAGTCCTGGCGTATTCCCTATGTGTATGAATGATGTTGGGGATGTGAGGCATTCATTCTAAATTGTCCCTTTGCATCAATGGTATGGATCAGGGTTTTACATTCATTAAACATAGATTCAATATGGATGCAAAGCTCATTGGAGGATGTCTTCAACATTGGCCAAAAAAAAAAAAAAAACCGATCATTGTATTCTCTCCTTCTACATAACCTGGGGCATTTGGAGGAACAGGAATTCCAAGATCTTTGATTAAAAAAAAAAAAAAAAAAAAAAAACAAAAAAAAAAACAAAACAAAACAAAACAAAACGATCATTGTATTCTACCCTTCTACATAACCTGGGGCATTTGGAGGAACAAGAATTCCAAGATCTTTGATCAAAAAGTGGTTAATGTTAGGAATACCATGATAAAGTTCGTGGAGTATTATGTAGAGATTGGTTTGAGGAAGAAGAAATAGAACAAGAGATTGTAGAAATTAATGTGTAGATTCAAAACTGATCATGAAAGTTACTAAATCACAAGATTTGAAGCTACTCTACTGATTCACAAAAGTTAATTCACCATCTAGAACACAAATCATAGACATGCAAAAGGAAACATCACGCATGCACAAATATTTATCTAGGGGAAAATAACTGCTCAAAACCCCTTACTATTTGTATTGCATTACTCAAAGAATAAAAATGAAATACATATGCTTGCTCAAGCTTGAGCACACCTTGCAAGTGTATAATATATCTCTCTACCTGATTGTCTGACTTTGGAAAACACTTAGCCAACTTTCAAGCCCTCTAAGCTCCTATTTCCTTGCGTTGCTCCTCTGGAAATTGGCCCCTATTATTTAGGAATTTTCAACTATTGAATTGCGCAATTCCCTTAGGTCCTTCCTCTAACTGCACACACCACATGTACACATTGGAATATGCTACAACTGATAGTACACTGCCTTGGAATCTCCATCTCAGCTGGGTAACTCGAATTCTCTGCATGCAACAATTATTTGGGGCTAATTGATTAGTTAATTGGTTGATCATTGAGTGTGGTTGAAGTTCCACTTCCACAACTTGACCTCCATTAGTTCTTCTGACAGTTAGAACTAGTTAAACTGACAATAACTCAAATTAACTAAAATAGATTGCTACAAATTAGCAATCAAATATACTGAACTAATCTCGAGCGTCCCCAACTAGAATTAATTGAGTTAACTGAGTGAAAAGTGCCATGTCACCTCAGTTAACTACTGCCAAGATTTCTGTTGAAATAGAAATTCAAATTTTCTCTAGTTTGACCAAGGCAAAGTAAAACTGAGATTTTCTTGCCGCGTTTTCAACAAAGATGGATCAAAATAAGGGACATATGGAGGAACTTCGTAGTTGGATTCTTTGACGAAGCATGTTCTGAAAGGAAGTGTGGATGTGGTGTTTTCATTATAATAGAGTCAAGAAGATATTACCATTTATGGTTGGAGGGTGGAAAAGGTGCCAATAGCCATCCATAAATCATTTGCTTTATGGGACGTCCTTGTCTGTGCCAAATGGTTGGATATCAATGCTTTACATGTGCATGGTGATTCAAAAGGTATCATTGATTGGGTCATGAAGCACACCCAATTTCATCCACCACTGCCCTCTAATTGGATGCACCACATTCGTAATGTGGAAAAGTCTTTCCAAAAAATATCCTAACATCCTGTTAAAGAGAGAAGGAACAGAGAGTGATCTATTTTGTTGCATTTGTCTATGGTTGTCTATCTAATGCAAGAAGCATTAATATCATATAGGGGCACTTGGCATACTCTTTTTGCTTTTTTGTTTTTTGTTTTTTATGGACTAATTGGTACAACTATATGTGATAATATTTTCATCATTATACTGAACAATTGTCACATATATGATAGATTGATATTCATATGTTTTTAAAAATTGACTAGTGAATAGTATAGATGATACACTTTGATGTTTTTTTTGGATAAGAGAACATTCTATAGACAACTGGAAAATATAATTTTCTAGTAACACTTTCTGATCTAAAGTGGTTCATGAAGACTTCACAGAGAAAGAATCATATTGTTGTATTCTGAGAAAAAAACCATATTGTTGTATTCTCTTTTTATAATAAAAAAACAACATTTTTTCTACTTAACAAATAAAATAATGATAATTACTTAAAACCATAAAATCATATATATATTCTTTTTAAAAATGAATGAGAGTGGGATGTTGATATCTTGCATACAATTTATTAGGAAATTAAATGACGTGTCAATAAATTTGGAATGGGTGAGCCATGAGAAAGATAGTGTGATCCAAATTCCTTGTTCGAACCCTCTAAAATTATGCCATTTTGTAACCTTGTGATAGTTAGCTTCACCCACCAAAACTCTTTATGCGTATATGTGGAGCCGCAAACCTTCCCGTGGAGGACAATTGTCATGGCTATGCATATAAGATATTTTGTCATCTAGTTAGACCTCAAATTGTATAATGTTTTAGTGTATTTTTTAATATAAACTTTTTTTTAAATTTATATATAGAGTTTGATGATTGACCTTTAAGAAAATGTACATACAAATATTTCCTATCATCGTCACCCTACAAAATTCTAAAAAATTCCTTTTGTATGATATAAATTGAATAAATTAAAATTTGGATGATATATATTTTATAAATTACTTAGTATTTAATAAAACTAAATAGTTGTTTTATTGATAGATAAATATACTTTATTATCGTATAATAAATTAATATGTATTTTTATTTACAAAATTATCTTGATAATATTAATGTTTGGAAGGTTGTTACTGCTCGAAGTAATATTTAATTATTAGTCTTATTCATTTATTGGAATATCTAATTAGTTATTGTTTATAAATTCTCTCTAATTACATGTTTCTTAGAATAGTGTGAGATTAAGATATTCATTAAAATGAATAAATTGCAAGATATAGTTTGTCTATTTTAATATATGAATCTTGTATTTATGTGTACTCTATTACATTGATTGAATAGAGTGCTCAACATATTATTTGGTATGTGTAAATAAAAGTTTACTCTTCTGCATTTCTATTACTATCATCCCTTTGAATGGTATTTTATTGAATCATCTTTTTGAATGGTATTTTATTGTCCTCAGTTGTGCCTTATAGAATCTTTTCATGCAGGTGTGTGCTCCTTCATGATTAAGAAACATATTTTAGAAAAGATTTAAAGAGAAGCCCCCACATATAATGATGAACTTGTTGTATCTCCGTAGAATTAGAAAGAACTCATGATATATGTGTGTGCGTTTGTGTGTGTCATGAAATTTCAACATCTTAAGGTGAATCTAGTAGGTTATGTAACCACCTCTAGCTCCCCTCTTCTATCTTGGGTTGTCGGAGTGTTATTCATTTGACCCAATCTCCAAGGTCTATTATGAAGATGGGGTTACAACTTCTTCTTTTCTCAAAGTCTTTGAGTCTTAAAACTAGTGCCACCATTACCTTTAGTTCATCGAGAGTTTTCCGACAATATAAATTTTACTTGAATCCAAGTCCTGTATAAGAAGTTATGCCTCTTAAAAGTTTGCCCCATTAAAGGGGGGGCATGTCATCACTAGAAAACCACATGGCACCCATATGGCCCTGCCTGGACCACATGGTATTGCCACACCATCACCATGTGGGGCCCACAAAGTACCCATGCCATGGTGGATCAGGTTACTCGACGTGTAAAAAAAAATTCGTTGAAATGGCCAAAGGGTGAGGTTGCTAGCCAAAGCGAGGTCCACATAGACACATCATGTTGGATCAGGGTCGATTAACCTCACCCTCTACTTAACTTCTTTTGAGAGCTCGATGGCGTAAAGGTCTGAAAGCATGGTGGGGACCACTCCAGCACACACCATCTCGAAAACAGGATTTATCGACCTCACTCTCTACTTAACTTCTATTGAAAGCATGGTGGCCCATGGGCTGAAAAACCCAATGGGTCCACCCTAGAACATGTCATCTTGGGTTGATTCTCGACTGCAAACTCCCTCATGTGGCTCCTTCTCAAATTTGATGGCATGAGGCTTGATGGGGTCCACTCACATACATCATGTCAAGTATTCTCTTTCGGTCGTAGCCTCCTCCAAACTCTTTTGATGGTCTAGTGGCCTGATGGTATGATGTGGCGACCACATGACGAGGTTCCACCATCAGGCCGACACTCTTATCTCCCCGTGCACATACATTAAGTTGCAATACGGGGCTGACAAGCCAACGAACAATGACTAATGTGGGGACCACATGGCATGGTTCTGTTGGGATGGGGATCCACCATTAGTCCCTTGTTGTCAATCTTTTCATGTTGTTGATAGGGGGAGAGATCCCAATTGCAACAATTTGAGAATTGGCCCAAACAGGGTCCCAATTAGATCCCTTTTCGTTCGGGTTGGTTGTAAAAAACTCGATTGCCTATTCTATCCTAAAACTAAACTGAATGAATAGTAAAAATTAAACTAAATTAGGAGAAATACATGACATACGTTAATATTTTCAATTAATTACAAAAATATAAAAAAAATTGTATGTGAAAGTGGGATTTGGCCTAAAAGATTAGATAACAATGAGGGTGGGGGGATGGAGAATTCATTGAACATAATACTTCAAGAAAAATACTATGAATATTTAAATTTGACTGGAATTTGGGTCCAATTAACCACACAATATATTCTTTTTTAAGACCCTCTTTCAAAAGTCTATAAATGATTAATTTATACCTTTTTAGATTTTATATTTATTTGCATGTCAATAAACATCAAATCTATCATTTAAACATTAACTATTATCATAAATGATAACTAAACATATAATACATCTGAAATGCTTATAATTTTTTAAAATAAGATATATTAAAATGCTTCAAAGGAAATATTTAACAATATATCTTAACATTCCATGGAAAGAAGTATGCAAATAAGAGCGAGAAAAAATACCATAAAAATCAATAAAGTAATTAAAAAGATCGCAAGGTATCAAAGTCATATCTCAAGAACACATCAAATTCTGAAAGTGGTCTTCAAAAAGATTTAAAGTAGAAGTCTGATTATAAAATAAAAGTCTATACTCTTCATGATTCTTGACCCATACTCCATCATAATGGGTTAGTTATATAAATAAGATAGAAAGATAGGATAAGATCTATTTTCGTAGCTAAAGATAGAAAATCTTAAAATATTTTCTTGTATAAAAAATAATGTTAAAAACAAAAGTTTTATCCTTATCAAAGGATTTTCCCTTGAAATATGGGTGGGCCATTTCAATCATCCTCCTCACTTTGAGATGCATTATATACTTCAACAGGAAACACGTTGGGGTCATTAGCTTGAATGTAGGTTGACCATTCTCAAAAGTGTTCATTGATTGAAGAGAATGCACAAGAATGAAATGATCAATAACAATTTGAATTTCAACTATTAGATTTGGAATATATGTCTTCTTTTTCTTATATTTGATGGAAAATTTTGAAATCAACTTAATTTGCTCAAATGGAAATCAATTTTTTTTATGAAATTCAAGTTGATTCCAAACTGCAATTTCTTTAATTACTTTGTCATTTGTTGCTCTTTCTTCCTCAACTTCATGATGATTGATGATCCTGGGTATTACTTCCCTTAGATTCCTTGGACTTCGTAAATCAAATTCTTCAACAATGCCATAGTCCCAAACTTATCAAAGAGTTTAATAGTGATTTTAATCCATTCTCGAATTCCTTTAGAATCATATCTCCTATGCCTTAAAGAAGCAAACATAACTTTTACATTTTTCTTGGGAACTTTTTCAATATTTTTAGGGTTGGATTATTTTTCTCAATCCATGATTAAGATGAATCTTTGCTTGATATTCTTGTCTTCTTCTATTAAATATTCAATCATGTCACTAAGATTAACACTACCTTGATAAAAGTTTGTATATTTTGTCCATATTCTTATAAAACTTAATTTGATTCTTTTGCAATAACTGGTTAACCTAGAGGGCTTGTTGTTTTAACATAGTTATACTTTGATCAACTTCTTGATTTTGTCTTACCTGTAATTTAAGAGTTTCAACTTGTTCTTTTAGTGCACAAGATATTACCTTTATTCTGCTTTCAGCTTCTTCATTAATAATTTTGATTTGATCCTCATAATTGCTTCTTATGTGTTCAACTTGTTGAATGTCTTTGATTTCCATCTCTGCCAATTTATATTGTAAATGATTATGCCAGTTTAATGTCTATGTGTTGAAAGTTTCCTATAATTTCCTCTGAGATATTGCAAATTCCTCTTTGAGATCAGTGGAATGTGCTTTCCGTTCCTCTTTATTAAATATTTTACTCCTTTCTAGTTCAACCTCTATTTCTTTGATTCTTAATTTTTCTTATCATAATCAAGAGAAAATTCACTCACTATGTTTTGTTGATAATTGAAAAATGCATCAAGAAATTGAGTGGATTCTTGGACTTTTTCTTTTGGATCACTAGTAGCCCGCCCACTGAACTCTGACACAATCTTAGTATCATTTAGTTTTCTTTTTCTGGTTCTTTTAACAACTAAATTTGTTTGATAATTATAATAATAATCAGTGACACTATTGGTTCAACTTTAGATAATGGTTTTAAAATAGACATGTTAGAGGAATATTTGTTGAAATAGGTGTTATTGACACATTAGGAGAGGTAACCTTGATAGAAGACTCTGGAGTCTGAAAATATTTCATAGTTGTTTTAGAATTTTCTGGTAATGTTGATATTGGGGTTGATTGACTTTCTTTACTGATATTGTCATCAATTTTCTAAACATCTTTCATCTCTTTAGCTAGCTCTTTTTATTTTTCCTCCTAAGTGGTATCATTTCTTGATTGAGTTTCCATCTGATCTATTTTATCTAGAGAATCAACATCAATAATAAACATCTTATCATCTGTAGGAGAAATTGGATTTTGAACCAACTTAGTTTCAGTAGAAAGACCTTGATCAAGAGAAATTTTTTCCTTTTCCTCTTGAACTTTCTTTGATTGCTCTGTCATTATGCTTTCTTTATCTCCTTCTAGCAACAAAGAAGATATATCAAATGAATCAAAATATTTTAACATTTGTTCGGGTTTAGGATCTTGTTTGGGTGAAATACTAGTAAAATCAAAAGATAAAATATCAGATGTTTTGAGTTTCTTAAAAGGAATTGAGCTTTGAAGACTCCTCTGCTTTAGAAATTCCACATAAGTTTCTTCCCTAAACTTTTGGATTTTTCCTCTCTTCTTCTTCCATGAACTGACCCCTATTGATAACTTACTCAAAATCATCAACATGAATAAATACATAATCAAATAGAGGGGTTTGATTTTGATACATTTTTTAATAAGTGATTTCTTTATAATTATTTCTAATGACAGTATCAGGATCATAGTTGTAAAAAGGTAGTGAATGTAACCAAACATTATAAAGAACTTATGCTTCAACCCTTGCATGACCTTTGTCTCTTAAATTCATTTGACCAATCTTAATAGGAAAAGTAGGCCATACCTTCTTCTGCAGCTTACTTAATTTATTGACATGTTCATATAGTACAGTTTGGTTAGCTATTTCTCGAATAACTAATCTGTCAGGGATGAATTTTTGGTAAGAACATTAGATCCTACCTCACTACCATATATTATGATATAGGAGAAAGTATCCTCAAGAAACTAATCATCAATTTGGGCTACAACTTCCTGAAAATTACTCTCCTTGGGTGAGATGTTCCAAACAAAATATAATATAATGGGATCATAATTTTATCACGTATATAATAAAAGTGACCTTTAAAATTATTTTCCCACAAAATGGTTGTGTGGTCTTGAATAACTAGTTGATTTTCAAAAGAATAAATCCATCCCATTAAAGGAAATGTACTGAAGCCATTACAATATCTAAAAGATAAGAAAACATATAGAAAATTAGCTCAAAACCTGGAGGGGACGATAATGAAACTTTCATATCATATAACTGCAAGATATTGGATAAAATGTTTGTCCATTTTAATCTATGTGATTGATTTTAAATCCCATGACTTAGGGAACCCATTCAACTTTACAATGTTGAGGGTCAACTTCCCCATAAATCCTAGACAACATTTTAATTATAAACTTAGAAGGTCTTTTAAAAACAACAACATGATAATCTTTCCTTGTCTTTAGTTTATGCTTTTCATCCCTAAGCCATTCTCTAACAATATGGTTATGATCTTCATTTTCTTTCTTGAGGAAAGAGTCAATGAATTGATCTAGAAAGTCCTTTAAAAATATTTCAGGAGGACTAAGTTTATAAATTGCAGCTAGTACTTCAGGGCTCCATGAGGCAATTATGTTTTGATTAGAATCAACAACAAAGCAATTTTGGACATGAACATGCAATAATATCCATCTAAACATATTGTAATAAGGAAACATGGCATCTGTACCTATGATTTTATATAGTTCATTTTTCCTAATAGATTCATGATCAGAGGGAGATTCCTCACTTGAATTATCATAATTTGAACCATTTGATTTCTGCCACTCTTTTTTCTCAAAGAATCTGAAAATATTTTTCCAAGGGTTTTTACCTGCATCTTGAGTTTTATATGTAGTATCAAAGATTAATGAGGGATTTTGATTGTGATCCTCTAGCCTTGGTGTTTCAGTTAGACTTACTTTAGCCTTAATATCCTGAATAGACTTTCCAGATGCAAGTGCCTTTTCTTTTTTTTCCCATTTTATGACCTATAACAAAAAAAATCATAAGAGATAAGAGTTCATGATTTAAAATGAGAATTTAGAATTAATTGGGTTCTAAAATAAGCTAATACAAACCAAGAAAAGTGAAGATTTTAAAGTCCCTCAACTATTTCTTTCTTAAAAGTTGAAAACTTGAAATTCATAGTTGCAGACAAGAGCTTTAGGTGGAGAGCTAAATTTTGGAAATGTAAATTTTCTAAGAGAAATCAAGGTAAATATATGAAAATCTTTGTAAAACTAAAAACTTAACTACATGGTTGATTTCATTAATTTTCATGAATGTGAAAAGAAAGATAACCATTTCCTGCATTTTGAGATGAGATCAAGACGTTGGTTGAGGAGGTTTATTAAATTTTTCAAAAATTCAAAAATAGTTTCGACTACCGACCATACAACTTATTTGTAAAACCAATTATAAATAATTAAATAAAGCAAGATTATAAAAAACGACAAACGATCGAAAACTGACAAAAATCATAAAACAACAAAAATCATCTGAGGTCGAGGTAATCAGAGAGTTGGGAAGTCGGAAGGTCAAAATTTCTACGTAAAATCATTTCAGAGCATAATGTTCCAACCTCGACTCCAAAATAGTCAGGAGAGATGGAAAGCTGGGGACTTTGGAGGGTCAGAGGTCAAGAATTCTTAACATAAATATTTCAAAATGGAATGCTCTGACTGCAACTGTTAGGTAGTCGGGAGGGTTGAAGGTCAGGAAGTAACAAAAAAACATTTGAAACAAAGTGTTCTATACTCTGACCTTCTGAATCATTTTTTTTTTCAAGTTTTTTTTTTTGAAAAGGATTAGAAGAAAAACTATTTTTAATAGGGTCGTCATTTTATTTTCTTTCTTTTTACAAAATAAAAAAATAAAATGAGAGGGTTGTTGTATTCCTAACAACACATGTGCATATATGTATTGATCCATTTTTCTCTTCCGGTCTTGATGATCACTATAACACCAAGTTTGGGATTTTGCAAAATAAAGGGGTCATTGCCCAGAACACCAAATTTTCTGCATGTTATGGAAAAGGGGCTTAGGGTACTAAACACTTGAACTACTTGAGGATTGAGTAGTAACAAAGGTAGGGGCTTCTAATGCCAACATGCACTGGCTATTGAAAAAAAGGGGGAAAAGCCCCAAACACAGTTTTTCAATGTTGCACAAGGAGAAATGTACCATTCAATATAACTATGCTGACCTCTTGAAGGATTGTTAAACTTACTCAAATATGTGTGATTTATTAATTAAATAAACATGAATACACTGAAATTGTGCATAAATACACAAGAATATTTATAGTCCATCCCTCATATCTCACAAATCCTTTAAACAAGATAAGCTATATATTCATAAGCCATAGTTGTCAAATAAGTGAGCATAAAGATAAAGTTTCTCACATCTACCATAGACATAATATTGGACAACACAGTCTGTGCGTAAATTTAAATCATAGACATACAAAATATCATTCTAGTCATAAAAATTGCATTAAATACCCCAGTTCATAATTCAAACATAAATATGTAATGTAATTATTTGTGTGCTTTAAGATGGTTGGAAATTGAAGGAGGGACTTCCACTCTCCTCCCAGCTAAACTACAACTTTCTTGTAGTTGACCACCCCCAAGCCAGATCAAATATATAAGGGGATTATTACTCAATTATTTCACACTAAAGGCTTGATTAAGAAATCAAAAGAAGGATTCCAATGTCTAGGTGGTTTATCTGTTGTATTTCCATAGCAAGCACACATGGGTTTGTAGTCCACTATTTATGTGGTTTATCAACTTTGCTCTAGTAGTAACTGACAAAGTGACCCAAAATTCCATGTCCAAGTGATTTATCAACTATACAACAAGCACCACAGTGATTCAGTGATCGACTGAGCCTCCCACTTACCACACAGGATTAGACAACATAGTCTAGTGGCCTCACACAGTTCACAAGAGTTACACCTAAATTCACAAGGATCTAATACATGCACAGCTCTTTGTAATAAGCTCCAACATCATTCTATCTTCTATTGTTGTTTTTCCAATGGCTTCATAGAATCCACAATCAGTGGTGAGTTCCCTCCATTCTCTACCGAGAGAGAGAGAGAGAGAGAGAGAGAGAGAGAGAGAGAGCATACCACAAATAAAAAAGAAATAGCAAAATCTTTGCTCAGTGATGCATTCCTCTGCTATTCCTTTTTTTCCATGTCTCCCTCTTCCCATCCTCTCACTACATTTCCGAGGGGCTTCTTGACCTATCTCCTCAATCTATGAGGGGAGGATGGGAATCATCCCGTGCCCCCACCACCCCAATCACTTATCATCAATTCCTTTTAGGAGGTGGCTTGACTAGCCTGCAATCAAGGGTTTAGGATTAAGTTCAGGTGTCTTTCAAGGAACGCAAGCAAGTTCCCACACCCCCTTAAAGGAACATAATCCTTGGTGTTCTATAAAAAGAAACGAAAACTGAGATTTATAATTTACAACTCTAACATCAATCTATACATTCAAAAAAAATGGGTAGAGCTCCCTCATTTGGGCTTCAAATTACCAGGTTGTTTTATCAGGTCCAAAGTGCTTCCATTACACCTTGACTTGATCTATTACTTAATTCCAGAGTGTGGTATTTCTCCAATCCAAGATGCATAGTAGTTTTTGTTGGAATTCTCCCTTGGATTACACCTTTATCACAAACCAATCAATCACATGATTAGTGTCACACACATTGTTTTTTAAGCAAAGAAATGGGATATACATCGTGTGTTTTCACTATGGGTGGCAAGGCTAGCCTAAAAGATACCTGTCCCATTCTTTCCAAAACCTAAAATGGTCCAAAAAATTTGGGTTCTAATTTAGCAAATGACCCCACTTTTAGTGAGCTCTTTCTTGGTATGATGTGGAGACATACATGCTCTCCCACTTGGAATTCTTTGTGCATTCTTTGCTGGTTTGCATAACTTTTTTTCCTATCTTGGGTTTCCTTTAACTTATTCTTGATATTAATCACTTCTTACTCCATTTATCTTAGCATGTCAGGTTAAAGTAGCACTTAGTTCATTGAGCCATCCTAGATAATGGGATTATTACATTTTATATCATACAATGCTTCAAAAGGGCTCATCTTCAGTGACTCTTGGTACCCTTTGTTGTATGCAAATTCAACTAATGACAGGAATTCTTCCCACCTCTTTGGATGATGCATGAAATACATCCTCATGTCCTCTAGTAGTGGAATGAAATAATATGACCATTGTTGGAGTGGCTAATGCTATGCTTCATGACTAGGAGCTTCCTACGTTTCTATGGGAAGTGACTTGTAATAATGTTGTATTTTTGCAGAATAGAAGCCCACACAAGGCGTTAGGTAGATTGAGACATGGGGAGGCATTTACAAGGAAGAAGCCAAAATTATGGCACATCTATATCTTTGATATTTTTTTATGTATTTCCATGTTCCTTCAAAGAAGAGAATGAAGTTGGAACCTACTACAGAGAAGGGAATTCTTATGGGATACAACAAGATTAAAAAATACTACAAAGTATACATTCTTGCTCTCAGGAAAATAGTGATATGTAGGGATGTAAAATTTGAAGAGGAAATGTATCTTTGAAAGTCTTACAACATAGACTCATTTGCAGTGGTGGTTCAGGAGAAACATGTACCAAAGGATGAGATATCACATACCCCTTGGAGCATTGTCACGTAGAGTGGAGAGAAGAGTGAGAAGTCCAAGCCAAAAGAATAGGACAAAGGGAAAAAGGCTCCTCAAACCTAGAACCAAAGTTCCAGCACAAGGAGGAAGAGAACAAAGTGGGTAGAGTAGACACTGAGAGAGGCCAAGAAGTATGTGGGTAATCCTAGACATTCATTCAGATAGAGAAGACCACCTGAGTTCTATTTTGGTTACACGACGCTAATGAGTGAGTTGATAGAGGCCAAAACTTCCATTTTTTAGGAGGCATCCAAGCATCAAGTGTGCATGGATGCCATGGTGGAATAGTATTCTTCCATCATGAAGAAAGATGTATGGGAGGTAGTGCAACAACCAAAGGGAAAATCAATGGTTGGATCTAGCTGGGTGTACAAGATCAAACATGTTATAAATGACAACGTGGAGAAATTAAAAGCTCATTTTATGGCTAAGGATTGTTCTTAGAAATAAGGGATTGACTATGATGAGAGATTCACCCTTGTATCTAGGTACTCATCCATCAAGGTAGTTATCTCTATTGTAGTGCTAATGGGTTGGAGGATTCACCAGATGGATGTGAAAATGACCTTCCTCAATGGTCTAGTTGAGGAAGATATATATGTTGCATTAAGGGAATTTTGAGTTCTACAATGGGCAATGGGCCTCCTAAGGAAAATAATACAATAATAGTTAAAATAATAAAATAATATTTATGAATTCTTAAAGAAAAAATTAAAACTATTTTTTTTACTGTAATTTTTGCTTATCTCCTTATAGGTTTTACTCAATGTCAAGTGTAGACACCTATTGGATGGGGAATTGAATTCTCTATCCAATTAGTACCAACTTTGCATACTTATGAGTGTTCTCACATAAAAAAAAAAAAATAAATTGAAAATACATGAAAAATCACGTTTCAACACAATTTTCCATATATTTTCAGTTTTTTTCGATGTGGATCTACTCAAAAGTATGCATAATGGATACTCATTGGATGCAAAATTGAATTCAAAACTGTAGGGTAGTGGAATGAAAGAATATGGCCATTTTTGGAGTGGCTAATGCTATGCTTCATGACTAGGAGTTTCCTACGTTTCTATGGGAAGTGACTTGTAATAATGTTGTATTTTTGCAAAATAGAAGCCCACACAAGGTGTTAGGTAGATTGAGACATGGGGAGGCATTTACAGGGAAGAAGCCAAAATTATGGCACATCCATATCTTTGATTTTTTTTAATGTATTTCCATGTTCTTTCAAAGAAGAGAATGAAGTTGGAACCTACTACAGAGAAGGGAATTATTATGGGATACAACAAGATTAAAATATACTACAAAGTATACATTCTTGCTCTCAGGAAGATAGTGATATGTAGGGATATAAAATTTGAAGAGGAAATGTCTCTTTGAAAGTCTTGCAACATAGACTCATCTGTAGTGGTGGTTCAGGAGAAACATGTACCAAAGGATGAGATATCACATACCCCTTGGAGCATTGTCACATAGAGTGGAGAGAAGAGTGAGAAGTCCAAGCCAAAAGAATAGGACGATGGGAAAAGGGCTCCTCAAACCTAGACCCAAAGTTATAGCACAAGGAGGAAGAGAAAAAAGTGGGTATAGTAGACACTGAGAGAGGCCAAGAAGTATATGGGTAATCCTAGACATTCATTCAGATAGAGAAGACCACCCCAGTTCTATTTTGGTTAGATGGCGCTAATGAGTGAGTTAATAAAGGAAAAAATTTCCATTTTTTAGGAGGCATCTAAGCGTCAAGTGTGCATGGATGCCATGGTGGAACAATATTCTTCCATCATGAAGAAAAATGAATGGGAGGTAGTGCAACAACCAAAGGGAAAATCAATGGTTGGATCAAGGTGGGTGTACAAGATCAATCATGTTATAAATGAAAATGTGGAGAAATTAAAAGCTTATTTTATGGATAAGGATTTTTCTCAGAAATAAGGGATGGACTATGATGAGAGCTTCACCCTTGTATCTAGTTACTCATCCATCAAGGTAGTTATCTCTATTGTAGTGCTAATGTGTTGGAGGATTCACCAGATGGATGTGAAGACGACCTTCCTCAATGGTTTGATTGAGGAAGATATATATGTTGCATTAAGAGAATTTTGAATTCTACAATGGGCCTCCTAAGGAAAATAATACAATAATAGTCAAAATAATAAAATGATATCTATGAATTCTTAAAGAAAAGAAAGAAAAGTATTTTTTTTTACTTTATTTTTTGCTTATCTCCTTATATGTTTTACTCAATGTCAAGTGTAGACACCTACTGGATGGGGAATTGAATTCCATATCCAATTAGTATCCACTCTGCATACTTATGAGTGTTCTCACATCGAAAAAAATGAAAATACATTAAAAAATCACGTTTCAACACATTTTTCCATGTATTTTCAATTTTTTTTTTTATATGGATCTACCCAGAAGTATGCAGAATGGATACTCATTGGATGCAAAATTGAATTCACCATCCAACGAATCTATACACTTGAAATTTTAGTAAAACTATAAGGATATAAGTGAAAATAAAATAAGAAAAGTAGTTTTCTTCTTTTCCCTCCAAGATATTTTCTCTTGGGGATGACATCATTATCTTAAATCCCATTGTTTCTTTTAAAGTTAATTTTTTTAGCACATTTTTTGTTTTGAGGCCCATATTTTACCTCAAAATTCCCCTAATGAGTATTTAGAGGGTTCTGAAGCACATTGGAGGGACTCTCATTTGTGCAGATTGAAGAGAGAATTGTATGCGCTCAAGCAGGCTCCCAGGGCATGGTGTGTCAAGATTGACAGTTACTTGCAAGGCGTGGGATTCACCAAGAGCAAGACAGACCTAAAATTGTATTACCTTCAAATAAGGGAGAACCTATCACTTTGGTGCTTTATATTGATGACCTATTTATGACAGGTTCCTGAAAGGCTCATAGCATAATGCAAGAGGGACCTAGCTGTAGAGTTCAAGATGAAGGACTTGGGGTTGGTGCATTATTTTATGAGTTTGGGGGTGTGGTAGAAAGAGGGAGATATATTCTGTATATATGGGAAGTATATAGTTGAGATCCTAAAGCGATTCAGGATGGAGGGCTGTAAATCCATGGCTATGCTTGTAGTGACCAACTAGAAGAAAATTGACAGTTCCATATTAGAGGTAATGGACCCTACTTTATATAGACAATTTATTTGATTTCTCATGTATTTGGTCAACACCAAATAAGATATCTATTTTGTAGTTAACACAATCATTCAATTCATGTTAGAGCCTAAATGAGTTCACTGGGTAGCTACAAAACATGTGTTGGGATATCTTCAAGGAAAAATCGTGTATGTGTTGATTTATTTTTAGTAGGATGGAGTAAAGTTAAAGGGGTAAACTGATACATATTGGGAAATAAATACAACTAATAAAAAAAAACTCTTTCAGGTGTTGTTTCAGTCTAGGATCAAGAGAAAGTACTTGGTTCAACAAGAAACAAAGATCAATTGCATTGAGTTATGTTGAGGTTGAATACATCGTTGCTAGCTTGGAAACCTGTGAGAGAATCTAGGTTGAAAATCTCCTCATGGGACTGTGTTATCAAGAGCTAGAGTTGACTACCATTCACTATGATAATCAAAGTTGCATAAAGCTCTTTAAGAATATGGTAATTCATGACAAGTCAAATCACATTCATATTAGGTACCACTTCATCAGAGATTGTGTGTAGAAGGGCTCTGTGAAGCTATAGTACATACCAACAGATAAGAAGGTAGTATACATCCTGTTATCATAAAATCAGTACTAAGGGCTGCTACTTAATAAGATCTCATGAAACTGTTTCAGACCAGGCTTTAGACTAAGGTTAGCCTCCTTAGTCAGAGAGGGCTCTCTCACAGATTTTTGATATGCATTAAGGGCAAGAAAAGATGGCTAGCTCTTTAAACAGTAAATGGAGTTTAAGCTGGTTGGAACAACAAAACTAGGCTTCACCCATTGGGCTCATGGAGTCATACACTTCTGCAGTAAACAAGTAGCTACTCAATCATGGAAACCAAGGCATATAATGTCTCAATGCTCAAAACATTTACCAAGCAGAACCTCAACTCAATAAACATACACAGAAAGTCTGAGCACTAGGTGAATTCAGAGTGATTGCATGTTTAATGAATTGTAAAACAAGAAGAATAAAGACCAACCACATATACTCTGAGCATTTGAAACACAAGTTGAATCTTGGGAAGAAAAAGTATCCTTTCTATTACTGTCAAAGTCCTTTACATAAGCCAATATGAAAACTCTGTTTTTATGAAAATCTCCAACCCCTTTTACATCAGAGTTTTTCCTATATATAGGAAACAAAACTAAACTACCTTGAGTCTCCTCCTCCAGCATGAGGGGAGCTCGAAAATCTATCATTAATTACCTTATCTTATATCTAAACTAACTTATTAAATACAAAGGTATTGTGCTTTAAATACATAGAGTCATATTCCTATTGAAACTCTAATTCTATCTCCTTGTGTGCATGATGCTTTCTTGAACTTTGACACCTGTACCATTTCTGTAGTGGCCAAAATACATTGGAGAGACATTCATTGAACGAGCTGCCTTGGATTCTAACTGTGCAGATGACTCATTATTTGATGAAGATGTGTGCCCTGTTTTCACGGTCCCTGCCTTCCATCAGTCTTTATTTCCAAAAGAACATGCTTCAAGCTGTTTAATTCCTTTGATGACCACGCATAACACCATATGCCTTATGATCTGGATGCTTTGTGAACTGGACAGGTGTTCAACTCAAAATTTCGGTAACCCTACCAGAACCCTAATATTTCGGTCATAAAGTAGCTTTAGGAAGACTTTAGTAAAAAACCAAAATGTTTCACCTTTTTGTTCCAATACTTACACCTGTCATTCTTTGAATGTTTTGATAGCCTTGTATGGTTTCTTTCTTGCCCTCGAGGCATTCCTTTTCAAAATTTGCTGACCTCAGCATCAATTTCATTTTTTCTTTCAAAATAGTCATCTACAGCAGTTTCGTAGCGCGCTATGAAACTGCTGTTCTTTTTCAAAATTACAGTCTTCAATAAATTTATCAATTACTTTGTGACTGTTACAGCTTCGCTTTTGGCTTCAAAATTCCTAATTTGTCTTCCTTTCATATGCTGTGCTTACATGCCTAAAAAACCAATGAACTTAAGAAAAATAAAACAAAATCTTGGGGTAACATTTGACCTTAAACATTTGCAATTTTTATTTGGCAGCTAACTTGCCTAACTGAGCTTTTAGTTTTGCAAGCTCTTTTTCCATGGCTGCAATTTCTGATATAGTTTTCTCCAAATTAGCCATTTCTTCCTCAGTTGCCTCCCATTGTTCCTTTGAATATGAGGTTTTGGTTTCTTTGACAATGGGAACCTTTTTATCCATATCTTTCTTTTTGACTTCCTTTGCTTTTTCTGCTTTAGGTAGCTGCTTTTCCATTTCTTTGGCCTGTCCTCTTGTGTATGGTTTTCTTTTGATTTCCCCTGCCTTCTCTGCTTTAGGGAGTTGTCTAATTTCTTTTGTTACAGGTACCTTCACAGCTATCTCATCCTTGTGCAATTTCTCAGCTACTTTGATTTGCCTCCTGGTGACTGGCCTTCGTGGTTTGACCATAAATTCCTTACCAGTTTCTTCAAATCTTAATCTTTTTGAGGCTTTTGATTTTTTGGTGCTATCAGGTGATGACTGGGTTAGGTCAATAGGCATTGACTCAACCTGCACTGATTTAGCTTGCTCAAAATCAATTGCCTCAAGCAAATCATTTAGACTAGCCTTTGACATAGGGCTTTCTTCCACTGCTATTGATTTGCCCTTTTCTCTGCTTAGTTGACTTCTGGTTCTGACTCTTGACACCTGTTCAACTCCACTTGGCCCTGGTGCATCTTTCTAGTGCTTGATTTTCTCCTTTGATGACTTAGGTGTCTCCTTTGCTGATGATTTACGTGTCTCCTTTATAACCACAGACTTCTCTGATTTACTCAACTTGGTTTTGGGCTTCTTTTGGTTTTTCACCTCCTTTCTGAGCTCAGCCAGAGTAGGTT
>APFE031201950.1:0-26925 GCA_000404065.3 Pinus taeda
AATTTAAATGAAAATATATATGTTTGGTTAACTTTAACCATTATAGAACAATAATTTATGTCTCATAAAATATTTTCGTAGGTGATATTACAAACAAAAAAGAAAGATCCATATTTGACTAGTTTTAATTAAAATATTTTTATAACTCTTGTTATTTTATATTCTATATGGATATGAGGTTTTATGTTGCAATAAATCCAGAGAGTCATGGAGGAAGATTGAAAAGATCCAAAACTAGTTTGTAAACTACAAGATCAAACATTAAAAGAAATACTCTCTACCCTCTCATCCTTATTGAAGCAAGTCTTTGCCCCATTGAAAGCATGGCTATGACTAGATATCTTATGCAACCCTCATCATCCATTCAAGCTAGAGTGGCATTGGGGAATAAAGAAAAAGATTATCTTGCACAATCCAAATAATATTTAGAATATTATTACTTACAAATTTAAGGGAAAACTATGGGGAAATAAAGAGCTAGAGGACAAAATGAGACTATAATAATATAAGGAGGTTATCAACCCCAATATTGAAAACCAAAATTATCTTGTTGTCTTGACTAGTGTTACTAAAAACATGAACATTATCAAGATAAAAATGGATCCTCATGAGCTTCATAATGAAATTGAGAATCAATTAATTCCCAAAAAGCTATGGGATAAAATAGTTTGTGGCCTATGCAATATTAAGAGGGTTGAAGATGATTAGTACTTTCTCTTAAATTGCTAAAGTAGTTTTTCACCTATGTGATCTTAAGAGGGTTAAAGATTATTAGTACTTTCTCTTAAATTGCTAAAATAGTTTGTTAACTGGTTGGAGATGAAAAGTACATTCTCTTAAATTTTCCATCTTCTTTGATCTAATTTTCAAAATATGTCATACTACCAACCTACTTGACCTCATAACTCATCAAAACCATACCTTCTTAAGGTAGACCATATAGGTCTTAGCTGGTGTTAATCATGATAAAAATATCAATAATTTCAGACTCATTTTATTTGTTCATGGCTGATATTACAAACCACTGTGGAAGAGATGTGCAATTACTTTTGTGTTTAACACAAAATTTAATAAAATATTTCAATATCCATATTAAGTATTTAATTTTATATTAAGTTTATATAAAAGGATAAATTACTTGAAAGTTAAGAAAAAAATTATATTTTGACTTTGAAAATGCAAGAGTTAAATAAAATATTTGAATATCTATGTTAAAATTAAGAAAAGAAAAATGTTAACCATAAATAAAATAATTTTCTCACTCTATATATATATATAGAAAGAGATTGTTAAAATGCCAATTATTTAATAGGGAGGTATGTAATTCATTCCATTCTTATTATAAAATTGATATATGGCAATTACAAAATAACCACCAAAATTTTTAATGTGTGCAATAAATAAAATATTTCAATATACAAGGTTAAATTGAAATATTTCAATATCATATGCATAAAGAGATATTTTACAATATTAGATAGAAGTTTGTTTTAAAATATATTAATAAGGAAATAAAATATTAAAACATTTCAATGTCAACTATGTATATACCAGCTTAGATCTATCATCTTAAATATGGATCTAACAGCTGAGAGGATCCAATTTCTCACTTGTAAATTTTTTTATAAGTAGACATTATTTAAATGTTTTGTATAGTTATTTTATTTTCATTTTATTTTTAGATTTGTTTTAATTTTTATTTTGGTTGACATGAGTAAAATCTTAACTTTGATGATGGACGGATAGAGTAACACATCATACTTGGGTGTAAAATGAGTCTCTCAGCTCAATCGTATAAAGCAATTGAAAATAAAATATTTCAATGCTTATATTGATTAAAATATTTCAATGTCAAATATATATTGTTATATACAATAATTCAGATAATACACATCATATTGAGTTGTAGCTCAATCATATAAAACAATTGAAAATAAAATATTTCAATGTTTATGTTGATTAAAATATTTCAATGTCAATTATATATATGTTATATACAGTAATTCTGAGAATAAAAAATTCTTATGCTAAAGTATTTAGTGTCATCTGACATTTTTTTATTTATTTTTTTTTCAGAAAAAAAATCTATGATGTTATATATTAAGAGAATATATGATCAGCTTCTGGGAAGCGATGAACAAATTTACATGTCAGGTGGAAAAAAGACTCCGGCAATTGAGAGGGCATGTATGCCCGAGCCCATAAAACAAGCCCCAATAAACATCATATAAATCCATATACAAGCATATTTCCGTATATTCTTCAGAAGAAAGAAACCGCCGAAACCGCAGGGTTCCTAATACTCTGTCATGGAAAAGAAACAGTAAACAAAACCAGGGACAGAAACCCACAGACAAAACGCCAGACCCGTATGATGAAGCTGGAGATGGCTGAAAGATTTCTATATGCCGATAGCACCCGCCGAAAAACACAGGGTTCCAGATACACGGATATGGAAAAGAAACAGTTACAATACCAGATACAGAGACGCAAAATCTGAAGCCGGTCCTGACATTTGATATCAACGTTTTTTAAATTTTATTTTTAAATCAAAAATCTAATAAAAATTGTTAGATTGCAAAATTAGGCTATGTAATTTTATCAATTTAAATGTCCAATAAATTTTTCAAAACTCTAAATTTATTATATATACATTTCGAAAATAAAAAATAAAAAAATTACAATTTCATAAATCATAACCAATTAAAATCAAAAAAATTATGTAATTTCCCCTGCACTCCAAAAATTAATACATAATAATTAAAATAAATTCATCTATTAAACGTCGAATGAATAAATTCATCTATTAAACTTCAGATGAAATCTTTTATGGTACAACTCTGATTCAAATTTTACTTTTTTAACTAGTACAATTTGAATTTTCCAATTACAGTGGGATTAAAGTCCGTAATGAAATTCGCAGGAAACAGATATTGAGTTCAAATGAAATTTCTTAGTTGGTTCCAGTTTCACAAGTTGAAAATGCGAGCTACAATATTTCAAGTCAGGCTACAATATTTCAAGTCAGGGAGAAGGTGGAGACAGGATCTACGGCCTTGCTCAGTGCAGGGGAGACCTTGACGCCTCTATTTGTGGGGCATGTGTTGCGGAGGCTGCAAAAGTTCTTGGAGTCTGTAACAAATATTCTGGGAGCATTTATCTGATGAAAGGATGCTTTTTCAGATATGAAACTTACAGCTTCTATTCAGAATTATCAGATATATCACTCGACCTTTTAAACTGCTCTTCGATTAGCAAAAACAGCACAAACAGCACAGGCTCAAACAGTTGGTGGATTGCCAATTTTTTGACGACGGTCATTAATAATGCTGTGGGCAGTAATGTTGGATACAGTACGGAAATCGATGGTGGGAATTATTCTCTGGCTCAGTGTTGGAGAGACCTGCGTATGGATGACTGTAAAAAGTGCCTCCAAACGGCGTACAATAATTTCCAAAATTGCGTACAAGGATCTACCCAAAGAGTGGCCTTGTTTCAGAACTGCATGATTCGTTACGAGACGTACAAGTTTTTCGGTGATTCTATCCTACCCTCACCCCCAAGTGGAAGAGCTCCTTCTCTACCGCCTTCACCCTCAAATGGAAGAACTCCTTCTCTACCCTCAAATGCAAGTGGTCCTTCTATACTACCATCAAGAGAGACAGAAGGTATTGCCATTTAAATTATGAGGGAAATCTCAAGTGCATTTGCAATCCTATTCAGTAAGGCAGATTGTTATTTTCTGCAGGGAAAAGCAATTTGGGATTGGTCGTTGCTGGTGTCGTTGTTGCGATTGTGGTAGTGTTAGCGTTGGTGTTGGTTGCAGCTTGGAAAAGAAATGTCATTCAGCGTCGGTACAAGCAACAACCCCCTGGTGAGTTAATCTTCTCTCACTTTAGACGAGTTAAGTTTATTTAAACAGTTTCTGGAGCAGTACTCTAGATTTGTAGTAATTTTGGTAATAGTTCTTTAAGGATACAGAGTATCAAAGGGTATTAAATTATTTCTAAATTATAAAATCGAAGGAAATTTTTGCATTTTTAAGGAAGATATTGTGATTTGAAATTATGAAGCGTATGAGCTAATTTAACTGTCCGGCATCTTGCTATTTTTACAACAATATATTTTTTTGTTTAAAACTATTTAATCACGCTAGTTTACGTGAATGTGTATATATAAATAAAGTCTAAGGAATTAGCTCAAATGGTTATTTGACTAGTTTTGTATAGATAAATGCTTGGTTTTAATTCCCCTAAATGAAGCATAATATTTTACAAATTCATCACGGATGTTATCCATGAATAAAAGAAAGCATCTCTTCGATTTCCTCTCAAGGTTTTCTTTGGAAAAAAAATATCTTTGGGTTTCCAAGAAATACTTCCCCACATTCATGGATGTATTCCCTAATAAACCTATTCATGTATACTAGTGCACATTGTGAAAATTTCTAGATCTAACAATCCCAGGAATCCTATTGCAACCAACTGAATCTACTTCACCTAGATTGTAAATACATTACAAGCTTATTTCAGATTTCTTCAAGAAACGTTGAAGTAAATCACTGAAGCAGCCTACACCAATTTAATTATGATTCTGAAACATAGATAATTATGATTCTAAAACATAGAAACTGAGCAAGGAAAATAGAAACACATAGGACACGGTTATTTTTTGACAATAGTCCTCGGGAAAACCCAATGCAAGAAAACCGGTGCAGCAGCTCTAAAGGTTTATTATTATTAAGCAGTAGCAAATTCTAAATACATCACTGAATACCTCACAAGGTTATTCAGTTACAGAGAAAAATATTGGCAGAAGTTTTATGAGTTTTAACTCACACTATCACTAAGAAATCCTGGTTGATCCAGCCCCAAACTGTCTGCCCCCCCCCCCGGGCTTTTCTGGCTGCCTCTGCGTAGTGTCTACTTCAACCCAACGTCTAGCTCTTTGGGTTCTACGTCACTTCTCTGGCTGGTTGATCCACTGCCCAGGAAATTCGATTTTTGCCTCTGGCCTCAAAACCCGTCTCCCGACTTCTAAAAATCGAATTCCTCTACAGATTTCAAACTCCTCACTCTCCCTTTGTGTTAGTTCTACATGGCCCTACTGGCCCTGTGTTAGCCTCTGCGTCAAGGCTTCTGCACCACTCACTGCCTCTCTCTACTGATGTATCTCCAGCTAAGAATCTATTTCTCAAGAAGCTGCTATCCTTGCCTCTCAAGTACAAGAGATCTCCTCAATCGATTTTTCCTCCTAAGAACTTCTCACTTCAGAAAACCGATTTTCTCTATCTCTCTGTGTGTTTTCCAAATGACCCTCAAGCCCCTTCTTATATCTTCATGTTGGACAACCAACATCCTAGATTAAATCATAATGAAAGGCTCGGATCATTTTGGCTTTGATCCATGTCTTTTTCTAGAAGTTTCACCCCTAATTAGATTAATACCAATTAATATTTTAATTTTCCTAAGTTTAGACTTAGGACCCCCCACTAAAAATATTAATTATTTTAATAAAATCACTTCTGGGTGGAATTTCCCAAAACGCTTTATGGGTTCTTTGGAATACATGTGCCCAAGCCTCCCTACAAAATTTGAAGATTAGAGCACATCTGATGTTACCCCAAATCAACACTCCCTCTCAGCGAAAAATGTGCTCTAGCAATACAGTGCTACTGCATACTGCTCTGACTCTGAAGCATCCTCCTCTACGCTGCTGATGTCTGACATGCTGTCCACCAACCACTGTGTAGTTGTTGCCACTGTAATGTTGCCTTTGGCACTGCCACTGCCAATGCTACATATATACTACACCTCACTCTCAAGTGTTGCATCTGCTATGTTGCTATATCTGCCACTACTAACATTGTATCCGTACTACAACTCAATTGCTGAGAGAAGCAACTTAAAACACCCAAAGCTGGACAAGTATCCAGCGGATACACCTCGGTGCTAAGACCCTGATTGCTGCTAGTCCTACGTTGTCTTTTGAAGCCATTGCGCTGCTGAAGCTCTACATTGTGCCTCCATGCACTGCTACCTCTCTACTCTGCATTGCTCACGTTCTAGCGCTACTAACTATTGCATTTGTTGAATCAACACTCCATGGTACCAATTGAACACTCCACCATCCCGCTACTACTGATCATGGGCTCCTGTAGCAAGGTAATGATCCAAGAGGTGGGCACCTAAGGATCATGCCCATCTGTAGCTCTATCAAACTACAGTTTTATACCATCCCACCTCCCTCTTGGAGGTATCTCAGCTGTCATGGCGAACTCCTCCTCCTGTTCGATCTTTGCAGTTGTAACCTTAGGATCATGCTTCTCATCGTTGTCCTTTTTCTTCTAAGGACATTCGGATACATAGTGGCCCATCTTGCCACATCTAAAACATTCCACCTTGGAGGTGTCCTTCGTTCGTCTCTGTTGTCCCTTTGATGCAAGGGTTGAGTTATCCTCTTCCTCTACTTTAGGCTTCGACCCACTGTTGTTGTTGTTGTTGCTTTCGTCAAGTTTAACCTTGAGTTGGTCTCTCCTGAACTCTTCTTATTTCAGAGTTGCCTACATCTCATCCCAATTTGGCAATGTTGCTCTGCACAGGATACTATGGACAAAGACTTGCCATTCATCTGAGACGGAATTTAGAGTCAGTCTCACTAACTCTGAATCCTGAAGTGTGTGCCCAGCAGCGAACAACTCATCACGGGTCTCCTTCAATTTCGTAAGGAATGGATCCACACGTTCTCCCTTCTACAACTACACAAACCTCAACTTTTGTTCTAAGTACATCTTCCGCTGCTCGGAAGATCCCTGATACAATGTGGCTAAGGCATCCCACATCTCCTTAGTGGTCCCTTTGCTAGCAATGTGGCACACCACGTGATCCTTGACTCCATCTAGGATCATCCTTTTCGCATTAGCCATCTCAGCTTTGTACTTTTTCAATGGATCTGCATCCACAAAGACAGCTATCACACTATCAACATATGTCTTGAGGCATGCTCTTCTAGAAGGAAAGAAATTCGAGCCTTCCAAATGACATAGTTGGAAGCCTCGTCCAACCTGTCATGATCCCTCAAACCACTGGTTGACATATCTTCCGAAAAATGTCGAACAACTCCATCTTTCTCCTTACTGCGTAGCTCCTAGGCTGACTTATACATTCCCTGATGGAGTTGGTAAGTCTGCTTCTTCTCTGCTACTCAGCAAATGAGAAATATTGATTTCCTTGACAAGAAATCAGTGAGGAAGTATTCCCTCACTATGCGATCTGCGTCCTCCTTCTGACGACTTTTCTGCCCAGCACTCAGCTTGCAAAAAACTACGTCCCTCTAGCTCTGCGTAGCTCCGTCTGCCTCGGCAAATTCTCGATCCTGCAGTCTTACCTCTTTGTCGGCTCACTCAGAGAGAAACACCCACGAAAATGTGGCCCTCCTCGCTAGAACTGCGCAATCCCTTAGGAGATTCGACCTGTTGCTTGTTGCAACAAGTTAGCCCTTACTTCAATGCTAGATCTATTCTTCCTTGTTTCACATCAACTTGGCTCTGATACCATGTGAAAATTCCTAGATCTAACAATTTCAAGAATCCTACTGCAACCAACTAAATCTACTTCACCTAGATTGTAAATACATTACAAGCTTATTTCAAATTTCTTTAAGAAACATTAAAGTAAATTACTAAAGCAGCCTACACCAATTTAATTATGACTCTGAAACATAGAAACTGAGCAAGGAAAATAGAAACACATAGGACACAGTTATTTTTGGACAATAGTCCCCAGAAAACCCCAATGCAGGAAAATCGGTGCAATAGCTCTAAATACATCACAGAATACCTCACAAGGTTATTCAGTTACAGAGAGAAATATTGGTAGAGGTTTTGTGAGTTTTACCTCACACAATCATTGTGAAATCCTGGTTGATTCAACCATAAACTAACTGCCCCCTGGCTTTTCTGGTTGCCTTTGGGCTACCTCTGCGGAGTATCTGCTTTAGCCCAGCATCTAGCTCTCTGGGTTCTGTGTCACTTCTCTGGCTAGTCGATCTGTTGCCCAGGAATTTCGATTTTTGCCTCCCGGTCTCACACCCTATCTCCCGACTTCTGAAAATCAAATTCCTCTACAGATTTCAGACTCCTCACTCTCCCTTTGTGTTGGTTCTGTGTGGCCTTACTAGCCCTGTGTTAGCCTCTGTGTTAAGGCTTCTGGGTCACTCACTGTCTCTCTCTACTAATGTATCTCAATATAAGAATCTATCTCTCGGGAAACTGTTATCCTTGCCCCTCAAGCGCAAGAGATCTCCTCAATCAATTTTTCCTCCTAAGAACTTCTCACTTTAGAAAATCAATTTTCTTTATCTCTTTGTGCGTTTTCCAAATGACCCTCAAGCCCCTTCTTATATCTTCATGTTGGACAACCAACAGCCTAAATTAAATCATAATGAAAGGCTCAGATCATTTTGGCTTGATTTGTGTCCTTTGCTAGAAGTTTCACCCCTAATTAGATTAATACCAATTAATATTTTAATTTTCCTAAGTTTACAATAGTGCCTGAACTTCTGCAATGCATATACCATAGCTAATCCCTCTCTTTCTGTTGTGTAATAGTTATTTTCTGCCTTGGACAGTTTTATGCTTGCAAATGTTATCAGGTGATAAATTTCTCCTGCTCCTGGCTGCGCTAGTACTATACCCAATGCTATGCAAGATGCATCAACATGTACATGAAACTCCCTATTCCAGTCCGAGAAAACCAAAACAGGCACAGTCGCCATCTTTTCTTTTAGTAAATCCAAACTTTTCTAGCACACTTCGGTCCATTGAAAGATCATGTCTTTCTTTAGTAATTTCTCCATCGGCGTAGTTATCTGCGAATACCCCTTTATAAACTTTATGCATAACCAGTGTGTTCCAATGTCTTAAACAGTTGTCTCGCTGTTTTCGGTGCTAGCAAATTCACAATACCTGCGATCTTCGCAAGATCCACTATTAATCCTTGCTTACAAACTACATGTCCCAATAGTATATCAAATGGTGCACAAAAGATACACTTTTTCAAGTTCAATGATATATGGTATTTTCTACATGTATCTAGCATCAACCTCAAGCTCGCCACGTGCTTCTTCAACATCCCAAAGAATGTCCAATCATCGAAGTGAACTTCCAAAAAATTGTGTATATATTCTTTGAAGGCTACAACTACAACTCTGGAAAATATGGCAGGAGCATTATTCAAACCAAAAGGCATCACTGTGTACTAGTAAGAGCCCCATTCTGCAACAAAAATTGTCTTATGTCTATCCTTTGAAGCAATTCTGATCTGATGGTACCCCGAAAAGCCATCTGTGAAAGAATAGACCTCCTGTCCTCCTACATTATCCAATACTTCGCCTGTAAATGGTGTAGGAAAGGTGTCATGCAGACATGCATCATTCAATTTCCTCAAGTCCACAAATTTTGATTCCCCTTTCGCCTTCTTTTCTTGAACCACCATGGAACTCACCCATTCAGCGTCTTCGACAGGTTCGATGATCCTGGTTGCTATCATCTTATCTAATTCTTCCTTCACCTTTTCCTTATATTTTGGATTCAGTCTATAAGGTCTTTGCTTGACAGGTTTCACATCAGGCTTCAAAGGAATCTTCACAACTCTCAAGTCTCTCTTATTATTCCCTTCATATATGAGAACTTAGTGGGAAACAACTCTTGGTACTCATGCAAAAGATTTTTTATCTTGATGATTGTGTCTTCATCCCAGTCATCTCCTATTGTTGCAAACTTTGGCTCATGTTCTGACCCTATATTCGCTTTCTTCGTTTTTAATGGCTTCGTTATATTAGGCATCTCTATTTCAGGTCCATTCACTTCGCGATGACCTTCAGATTCTGCAATGTCAATATTGTGAGGATCTTCCTCCTCTTTCGCAGTGATATTGTAGCATTCTATTATATTATGTAACTGCGGGGCCCAATTAAGTTACCAAATAACTGGAACTTTGTTCTCCAAAAACTTCTTCTTAACTATCTGAAAAGTTGCATCTATATGTGGACAATCATCTTCAAAACCAAATGTCATTATAAATCCATCAACCATCTCTACCCAACTTGCAGTACCATGTCGCAATTCTATTTCCAAATACCAATTCTGAGGAATTGTCTCCAAGGTGTGGATGAAGTCATGCACCCATTCTTCTCACGGAATTTCTTTCCATGTTGTCATATAGATTTGTATGTGTTCTCTAGGATCAATTTGACCATCATACTTATTTGCCAGTTCTGCTTCTACTTGACCAAACCTTACCCACATCAATCTTCGACATTGTTTCCAATCTCCTATATTATTTTTGTGTACCCTACCATCTAGCAGGAGTAGATCTTAGGGCTAGATCCAAAGCTAACAACCTCTAACATTCTGGCACCTGTCTTTCATAATATCTAAAGAAAGTATCAACATTACCCAAACCATCATAAAAAGGTAAATCACATACCTTTGTTGCCATACAACGCACTTCTTTAGTGATCCTTGCAGATCGCCTTGTAGACACTTCATGTAACCTATTTTGCCAGTTTTCTAATTCTTCTTCTGAATCTAAAGTGCAGGAATTGTCTTGCTCCCAACTCAATTTTCCATCTGCAATAGGGTTGATCCATTCTTCTCATTTTCTTGTTATCTAGTAAATGTTGTCAATGTCGTTCATCTGCATTGTACTACTCTTTAACAAGCTCGGTATACCTCGCTCCTTCTAATGGATCTAATGGAACAATGACTCTCACATTGTTGCTTTCCAATATAATTTGCCTTTTCTTCAAGTTAATTATAATCATGTTAGCAAATGCCCAATCTAATCCAAGCAACACAAGATAGGAATTACTATCATCCACAATTTCGATCACTTCAAAGTCAATAGTAGTGTGCACTCCTTCAATGTCTACCGTGATATCTGAAAACCTTCCTAGAGGAACAATCTTATGTTGGTTCGCCATCTTCAGTTGGATAAGTGACCATTACAACTTTGGCTTACCCATCAATTCCCAAGTCTGCTTCGGCAAGACATTGACATCAAATCCTAGATCTAGGATAACTTGATCCATGTCATATTCTCCAATCTGTGTTGTAAGCCTCATTTCTTTTTCAATCCTCTTCTTGTGTCGATGTAGGTTGTTTACTGCGCACATCTCACTATGTGGTACTTCCTTAGAAGCACAAGAGTCTATTAATTCCTACAATCCCTCCACAGCTTTATGGTTTCTTAACAACTTCATGCAAGTCTGTAGAAAAGACTTCAAATATCTAGATCCACATCTTGTGTCGCAGCTGGTACTATCTCGTAGTTATTCTTCTACGTTGGCTGCGCAGTAGAGGTCAAAGCCCCATCATCCAAAAAAGCTTCGCCTCGCTTCCATGAATACTTGCTTTTCCTTCTTAATATTAAATGCAGGGACTTTTTCAGTAATTTTTCTTACCCATGTTGCTTCAACTTCCTTCTTCCCATCGGCCTTATCATTTCTAGTCGCAGCTTCCCTTCTAGTTACAATGTCGATGCGCGGATGATCCTCCCTTGGCTCGGCGGTCATCGTTTGAAGATTCTTCTATCACATGATCAAAAGACTTATCGTAGCTACAAGTTGTTGTAGGGTTCTGACAATCTCCTGTGAAGTGTCATGCATGTCCATAGTTATAACAGATAATCTAGTCATGTCCTTGACCAACATGTTACCCTGACTCTTCATGTGTATGTCCTTCAACTTGCAATCTATAAGCATCGACAATGTGCTCCATCATCAAGTCATAACTTCGACAATTTCTCTCATCATGGCCTGCTGATTTACAAAATTTGCAAAACAGTTACTTTGGGGTCTGTATGTACTTCTATAATAAATAACAATCTTCAGAGCGATGTTGGCCTCTTGTTCTACAAATCTCGCACCACAAACTTGATCTTGGGTTCACTGGATTGGGTGCTCCACTTGCCAAATAATCTTTGAACACGGGTATTGATCCTTATAATGGGCCTCTGCTTTGCAACTTGTACACCATACTTCTAATCTGGTTTATTTACCTCTCTTGAGATCCTACAATTCCAAGGTCAAATTTGCTAGTTGACTCTGAATTTGTTTTACCCCTCCATGAGTATCTCTGATCGGCGAAGCTTCCAGCTTCATCGCAACCTCCAATGCTTCAGCTTGAGTCGCAATCTTCTGTTACATCAAGGGTAACCTGATATTTGGCAGTAGCGCAGCTATAAACCACTCCTTACGTTGTTCTGGGGTTATGTTAAAGCATACCTATCCCATTAAGACCTTGAATCGTTGATCCAACTCCCACACAGACTCAATAGCCGACTGTTTGATTTCCTTCAACTCCGTAATACACTGTGATTCTGACTTTGGCTTCTTGAATTCTGATACCAACGTTTTCTTAATATCATCCAGCGAAGGAGTCGAATTAGTCATAGAGTACTTCATGTACCATGTCAAGGTTCTTTCTCACAGCATCGTGACGAGTTACACCTTCTTTACATCGTCATCAGTGATTTGTTTTGCTTTCAATACTACATCAGCGACAAACCAGAACCGGTCAGGGTCCTGTGATCCAAGTCCTTTAAAGATAGGTAGCTTAATGTCATTGGCCATGTTTCTTCTCAGGGGGCTAGGTGGAGGGGGAGGGGGAGGTGGTATAGGGGAATTATGGGGAGGAGAATGGGGGATAAGGGGAGTAGATGGATGGGGAATCCCAAAGACGCCTTGATTTTTCTCAACTGATAACTTCGATGTGTTTTTAGGATGGGAGGGGGAATATCGCGGGGTTGCGAGGTTACTTCCTTCTTCTTCACTCTCAAACCCACCTAACAAGGGACTATTGTCAATCTCAATAAAGTTCTTTGGTCTGTGCTCTACTCTATATCGCTTCCCACTTCGCGTAGACCCTGGTTCAGACGTGTTCCCTCTTTTCCCAAACATTAATCTTACTACATTCGTAAAATCCCATTTTCACACAACAACATCTTAATCCACAGCTTCAAAGAGTTCAGGTACTTACCTCGCAGACCCTTGAAAAATCTTCACTCAACTTTGTTGTAAGATACAATCATGTCTATTGCCAATTCAGCAATAAATCCTCCCAAATTGCTATCATTCCAGAAGTCAACAGCTCTTGAGATCCTATTATTGATGTTCTTGAGTCGTTGTATCAATCCAAGATTCCACTCCTTAGGTTTATCTCCTTTAAAACAAGTCTTATGCTCAGTCAACTTTGATACCCATTCATATAGTTCCATGTGGAATGAACCAAAAAAGATTTTGTATTGTTCTTCAAAGAGATACTTCTGCAACCAACTTTCAATCGACAATCATAGATTTTTGTTTCCCTGAACTGCAAATTCTCGCTCTTTTTGTTCAACCCACTCCTAGATTTCCTTCTTTGACAGTCACCAAAACATATCCCTCAAACAAATTCATGTCCCAAACAACGAAACCATTTGTTTGCTTAAGGGGCTTGAACCCAAGTTCAAAGTGTACTTCACACCAACAAAACCCTCAACCACTGACCCTTTTGGCAACAACCTGTAAGCAAATCGCAGTCTCACCCGAAGTGGTTATGGGAGGTTGCAGAACCAGGCTTCTACAGCCAGAGGGATATGTGCACTGTGGCACCCATGTGTTTAGTTATGTTTTATACCTATCTACGACTTCGCATACATAAATAACTTCGCACTGAGGATTTAATTCACGGATTTGTACTTATCACATAAACACATCAGAGAATAGTATAAGACGTATTGTTTCGCATAAATCAGTAAAAAACATGCATAACAGTAAGTATAAACACAGATACACAAGACTTACTAAATCATCTTCTGCTTTATTAAGATATATCTTCAATACATGCAACTTCTTCAACTTGCACACCAAGTTGCAGGTGGTCTGTGCACTCAGCGGCAAACTTTTCAAGGCCTCCACACACTCAGCTGCGGAGTCTTCCCCAAAATATAGACTAAAGACAGAAGATATGATCAGTGATTCATCTGACATTTTTACTACTACTCGACAAAGTATTACATCTCATATATGTTTCATTAATACAAGACCATGGTTCACATACCATGGATCTAACAAAACTATCAACTAACACTAAATACCCGTTACAAAATGAGGGGCTTTGACCCACCCCAAAGCCCCTAAACATCGCGCAGTAATTATAAATTTGCGCATTCCGCTCCTCAAAATTCGGAGTCTTTGACCAAAACTAGACCAAATTGGGTTGCACCCAACACACATCTTAATTGACTTGTTGACATCAATGCCAACAATGCCCAAGCTCATTCATGAAAATAGATGCCCTAGCTTATTATGATGGTAGAGCTTCGTATTAGTGTAAAAGGAGGTGTAATATGGTAGTGTTATAATCAATATTGAAGTATTGTTTATAAAGAAATTTAGAATTACAAGTTAAATAAACGTCTTCATTTAAAATGTTGTGGGGATTCCAAAACCTTCTAAATGGTGTGAGAAAAGTAAAATACAAAATAAGGATAATTAAAGCAAACCTTCATAATCAATGGAGTCTTTCCTCCATGGGTTTCTCATGGCTCCTCTATTTAATCTTCTATCTCATGTTGATGGTTTTCTCAAAAACATTTTGATCATGTCTAATACAAACATTACCAATAGTTTTATAATACCAAGTTGAAGTGGTGGTCAAATATTTTGATTCAAAGTTACATTATTTATGGGAATAATAACCTCTTGAAAATAGTATCTCTCGTGGCCTAGATTAAATGCCTAAATTTCCAATTTTATGATACCTCCTTCATAAAATAAAATAATGCCCCACTACTAAACAAGTGAAATTACTAACAAAGTTTCTTATACCTACCTATCAATGTAATAAGTGTATGTAATCCAAAGCAATAGGGTTATCTATTTCAAAGAAAACACACAATATTTAATAAATACCCACATTCTCTCAAACAATCGCCTTCGAAAAAAAAATTATAATAACGGCGTAATATAAGCATGGAAAATGTAGAAAATGTAACTCCCCGTATGATTTGATTTTGACAATTAAACACACTTAGATTTATTGAATGCAAATCAACTTTTTACAACAACATTATAATATGTATCACTGTAAGTATATTTATTTAGTTTTTTAGTCTTAATGAGATATTGTCATTAAAATTGTGCAATATTCTCCATTACTCGACCATGATGCTCCTTGGGATAGTTTCACCTCCCCACAAATCATTTATACCCTTAACCTTTCCCCATGAGGTTTGAACTTGAAATCCAATAAAACTAAATTCCACACAAACCAACCTTCAACTCATGGATTAAATACATTTAATATTGTGTATAAGAAAAATCTCAAAAGAAAACAACCTAATAAATTATACACATTTAACATTATATATAAAGAATATCTTAGAAGAAAATGAACTTTATTCTTAATCTTCTCTACATTTTATATATATATATATATATTTATATTAATAAGACCATTGTTAAAACCTATTTTTAATATTTAATTATCATTTTTGTTAATTAATATAATATTTTCATAATTGTGATACTTAGTGAAACAGTATATTTAGTTAAATTAGTTACAAATTCATTATCAAGAAATTTATTATTAGATTTTAATCTCATGTCAAAAAAACACCATCTTATTCAAAAGATTAATTGCTTTATTATTATATTTATATATATATATTATTATTTTATATATATTTATATATATATATATATAAACAGAAACAAATACTTAATTATAAAATAAATGCAGAATGTGTAAAGTTAAAAACAAAACAAAACAAAAGGAAAGAGACAATAGCATGCTCCTTTTTGGTGCATATTCCGTAAACAGACTCTTTTAGTTATGCCAATGCCTATCTATTACACAAACTTTGCTTTAAATACAATTTGTTAGCTCACAGTTCTGATGTTCATGGTTTCACCAAAGGTACATCAAAGTTTCATGAGCATGAGAATTGCAAATGGAGCCTTGACATATTTTTGGCGAAACTATGTGCATGAGGAATCATACCTGGTAGCTCACATTTAAGGCGACTCTATATAATGGATAGGTGTTGCCTTCTAGTGATTGCTTATTCCAAGTCCTGGATGGCCTACTTAAATTCTATATTTTGTTGAGATCGCTAAATCTAGGTGCATAAATTTTAGCTTAAGTACAATAGCAGCACAACTCACTTGTCTAGGTTGGTATGTACCAAACTACTAGAAATTCTAGCCAACGATCAGTTCTCAGAAATTGTATCCATTGTTGCTACCCAGCTTCGAAACAACTTATAAAGGAATGTCAACAAGTCGAAACCCGACCAAATAGTAGCTTCGAAGCCCCCAATGGCATCTATGGTTATGTTGGAACTTTGAATGGAATAAGGGACGACGAGGGGTAGATCTCCCTTGAATAGTAATCCAATTGTCAAGTAATTAATACGTTTGTGTTTGGGAGAAATACCCAAAGTACTCATAAGGTAAGGCAACATCTATCTTTCATACAGACTTGCCTTAAATGTGTGTTGTCAAGTACAACCCCTCATGCTCATAGTTCCACCAAAGGTACAACAAAGTTTCATATGCAATGTGTGTGCTCATGGAACTTTGACGTACCTTTGGTGGAACCATGAGCTAACAACATGCATTTAAAGCGAGTCTGTATGGAGAATGGACATTGCCCAAAAGGAAGTGGTTGTGCAGCTTCTTCAACTCCCATAACGAAGACGCAACTACTTGTCCTTCCTTCATGTACTAATTGATATCATTAGAAGTTGGGCTTTCCATAAATTTCGTCGAGTTGAAGAGAACTTTCAACTATCCACGCGTTACCTTGTTTCGCCTCAATTTCCATGTCCAATCATTCAAATGAGAGCAAAGGTTGTTCAATGGAAACTCGATTGATTTTGCAGGTCCTTCCCCTACGCACACAATAATGTAAGATTGTTCTAAATCTTCACATTTAATACTGTGAATAGCAACCTTGAATTAAAGTTGTTGCATGTCTAGTTGTTCTTCCACCCCTATTAACTAGGCTAAGTTTACAAGTCCTCCTCTAGACCATGTACACATTAATATGAAATTTGCAATTTCAAATAGAATAATAATGTAATATAATATAATATATAAAATAAAAAATAATATAAGATAAGGTAATGAATTGATTAATTAGATATAATAAGTACAAAGTCAATTCAAGCATTATTACCGATTACAATATAATTTTTTAATTTTTTTGTTGTTTAAACTTGAAAAAGACATTTTTAAATAGATAAATTAATCTTAGATTAAATAATGAAAAAATATTTTAAATAATAAAATATTTAATATTTTTATGTTTAAATATAGTAAAACCATAATAAAACTGTTATTTAAAATAAATCGAACAATTTTTACAATATACTCCGCAATAAACAAGTATAATAATAAAAGAAATCTACAATCAAAATTCTCATCATGTTATAATCCTACAACGATATCAACATTTTATAATTGTGGTCTAATTAATATTAATTGTTTATATTGCACTCCTTTACATATTATTGTGATATAATTAAACATTAACTATTTATGTTGCACTCATTTACACTTACTAAAACAAAACATCTAATAATATAATAAACCAGAAAAATCGTTACTTCAAAATAAAGCAGCCGAACACATAATAAACCACAAAAAGTGCAAAGATTAAAGGATTTTTTGCGTTAAAATTATATTTCGTGGACGACATAGTTATACAATATTTCTAAATCATTAATCCTTTATGTTTCTAAAATTATTAATTTTTTTTTATGTGACTGCTTACTTTAATATTTCTAAATTATTAACCCCTTTTGTTTCTAAAACTATTCCACTTTTTTATTTTGCAGGTTCATGCACACCATCAAATGAGTTTTCAACAGCTATATCTAAATCGAAACTAAATTATAAATTTCTAATTTTACAAACTGCTACTAAAAATTTCCACATGTCAAACAAAATTGGACAAGGAGGCTTTGCTACGGTATATAAGGTAATGCCCACATTCATCTTATACTATTGATTTTTTTAAGTTTTTAATTCTTATCCATAAACTTACATTATGGTTGAACAAAGTAAGTTGGAAATGTTGGTAGGGAGTTTATAAGATAATGTACACATTTATCTTATACTATTGATTTTTTTAAGTTCTTAATTCTTATGGATAAATTTACATGATCATTGGACAATATAAGTTGGAAATGTTGGCAGGGAGTTTTACCATAGTAAAGAGATTGCTGTGAAGAGACTATCTACTAATAGAGAACAAAGTGTGAGAGACTTTTTCAATGAAGTGAATTTGATAAGTCATGTGCAACATAAAAATCTTGTCAAACTACTTGGGTGTAGTGTGGATGGACCAGAGAGACTCTTGGTCTATGAATATCTTGTAAACAAAAGTCTTGATAACTTCTTATTTGGTAATATTTCTTAACGCTGTAAATTTACTTTAATTACAATCAATGTGCATGTCTAGCATTATTTTACCAAATTATATTTAAGTTACTTATGAAAGAGATTCATTTTTGAACAGATCAAAACATGGGCAAGTTGTTGGATTGGCAAAGGAGGTTTGAAATTATACTAGGAACTGCTAGTGGGTTGGCTTATCTTCACCAAGAATCAGATATACGCATCATCCATAGAGACATAAAAGCCAGCAATATTCTACTAGACCAACGTTTCAAGCCTAAAATTGCAGATTTTGGGTTGGTTAGATATTTTGCTGAAGATCAAACTCACCTTAGCACAACAATTGTTGGAACTAGGTGAGAATAAACTAAATTAATAACCCAAAAATAAAGCTTTTATTAAAAAGTGTGGCTAATTCTTATTGTTGTTTTGGCAGAGGTTATATGGCTCCAGAGTATCTTGTGCATGGGCATTTGACAGAGAAAGTAGACATTTATGCCTTTGGAGTGCTAATTCTTGAGATTATTAGTGGAAAAAGGAATTCAACCCCTATGCACACCAATGATATGCCATCTCTCTTGACTGTGGTAATGACCTAACCTCATCATGCATGATCTTGGTTTCATCTTAATAAAATGTAGTGATAATATTCAAAGCTATAATATATTTATGATGCAGGTGTGGAATCATTATTTATCTGCCACCATTTCAAACATAATAGATCCCAAGATCGAAGAAAACTTGATGAAGGAGGTAGTACGAATCGTTCATATAGCTCTCCTTTGCACACAAGCTTCTGCAACACTTCGTCCTTCTATGTCTAAAGTTATCACATTACTCACTAGCAAAGACATTAATATTCCAGCAGCTACTGAACCCCCATTTATAAATGTCATCCATTCAGAGTCAAGTACGTATGATACATCAAACCATTCAGAATCAAATAATTATGATCCCCTATCAAAGATTGGTTCCCCCCCTACCACTACAATATCATTGAACACCATTTCAACAAGCTCTTTTGGACCAAGATAAGGGGGGGAAGTTTTCAAAGTTTCGAAATTAGCTAATCCGGCATGGTTGTGGGGACTGATTAACCTTCATTAGATGAAATATGTACATTTGATTTTCTTTTTTACATTTGATTTTGTTTTTACAATTTCTATGGAACTTTTATTAAAATTGAATCAAGAAATTTTGAGAATGCATTGAAAGGTAATGATTTTTAAATGCAATCTATGGATCTAATGTGGTCACAATGAGCACAATAACTCTTATATTATTGTCATGAAATTGCCAATTCTCTTATAAGAATGGACTTGAAGAACCATGATTTTTATGTCTAGTCTATGGATCTAATGTGATGAATTCAAATCACAATAAACACAAGAATAATTTCACTTATGTCATAGTCGAATTTGTTATTCTTTTATGAAAATGGATTGCAAAACACAATTCTACATTCAATCAATGGATGTAACATGATCAATTTAAGCCACAACAATTAGAACATTGCTAGAATATGAGAATGTCATTGAATAAGAATATTTGTATTTATCTGTAGTCTACAATAAATACATTCTCTGACTTGATCTAATGTGGATCATCAAATTCGTACTATGATAAAATAGCACAAAATAGAAATCACTCACATTTGCATAAATACATTCATAAATCAAATAAGAAACACTATATGAAATGAGGGAAAAAATTTGAAGACAGAATGTCTAAAACCCGCTCTACAAGTGGAAACATAAGAAGTGAAGTAAATCATTTGGTAGATACATGAAATTAGAAATATCAAAACCTTTGTTTGCTAAATTGACTAAATCAAATATAATTTGAACTAATTAGGACCAACCAAAGAAAACTAATAATTCAATTGATTTAAAATTTTACAAGTGAGCATTCCTAACTATTATATCAAGGCACTCTCCATTGAGCATGAATCCAATTAAAGCTAGAAATCTTCATGCTAGCTACACTATCATAGAGATTAATACTATAACCTTTTGTGTCTACTAATTTTCTTATTTATGTTCTTTCCATTCATCCACTAAGAATGCCTTTCATTTATGTTAATATGTGCATCATCTTGGTCATATATGATTGGCCAATTATTCAAATAAAATAGAAAGGATAAATTCAAATAAATCCTACATTCATCCTTGAAATGAAGATCACTAATTCTTTGCAATCAAGTCATTTCCCAAGCAATGAAGATTTTGTTGGACATTGGATAAACCAACGCTCCCATGTGTTTCGCGACGTATTCTTAGCTAACTCTCGTGAATCCATTAACTCTGGCAATGCGACTGTACACTAACACCTATGGGTTTTGGTGTAACGACAATTGTGACACCAACAAGTGGTACTAGAGCCAAAGGTCTCAAGTTTGAATCACACCTGGCTCGCCTTGGAGGGAGATTGTTGGACATTGGATAAACCAATGCTCCTATGTGTTTCGCAACATGTGCTTAACCGCCTCTCATGGACCCGTTAACTCTAGTGATGTGTTCGTTTACTAACACCTGCAGGTTTTGGTGTAGCGGAAATCGTGACTCCAACAGATTTAAGGGGTTAAATTTCACCATGGAGCTAATTTTGTATTTTTTCCAAAAACAATATGCCAATTTACATTTTTTTCCAATGACAATTTGCTAGAATTTTGTAGGACAATTATTTTACTTTAAAAAATCATCAAAATTTGTCAAATATATATATATATATATCCTTAAAACTTTGAATATTTTAAAAAAAATATAACCAAAAATTTTGTAGTTGGCATATTAAGAATTATTAAGATTCACCCAGATTTCTACCATTTAAGATATGAATGGATTTTAAAAAATCCTACTCCTACATAAAGGTAAGCAATATAGACCTAATGAATCTTTTGTGCTAGTTAAAACAACCATGGGGATCTCCACTAGTGCATATTATAGCTCTATTTGTTTCCATTCATCCTCTATGATGAAAGCCAAACAAATAAACCACAAACAATGGCTAAATTATGAAAAACATATGCCCTGAAATGTGTTATTTTTGGCAACTAGGAAGAAATTCCCTAGCCCACAATTTGATTAAACTTCAAGTAACTTCTGTTAGTGTTCCGTAATTTCAAGGCTGAAGAAAAAACCACGAAGGAAACATCAAAACCACTTTCGAGTTTAGGATCTAGCCCTCCTAAACTCAGAGAGGGATCTCTCTGTGAGATTTAGCTTTGTTTATTGGGAATTTCAAACTAGTTATTGGGTTAAGAGTTTGGATTTTGAATTGGTTTGGTTGGAAGATCATGAGGAATCCATTGGGCAATGGAGTCAAATAAAGTTGGATGTTGCACCAAATGTTTAAAAGAGTAATCACAGGGCAAGCTAATTACATTTACTGGATCTTTTAAATTGAATTATGAAATGGAGAAAAAGTGTGTTTCAGTAGTGATTGAAAAGCATTTAAGAATTTTTCAATCAGACTTTAGAAGAAAACATACAAATTGTAAAAACAATCCAAATAAGGTGTTCAATAACATATCTTATTTTTCTCACTCCTATTTTACAATTAGATTTCAGATGATAAACATATATAGAATAACAGTGGAAACAACAATTAAAAGAAGAAAAACTGTAGGAATATACAGGGTAAGTTCCTCAAACAGAACACCAAAAGGACACCGCTCACAAACAGATCACAGATCAATACACTAGTATTTTGACGTCGTTAAAACCCTCAGAGAGGGAAACAGTCCACGGCCTGTGCCAACGTGGCTACTACAGGCAATTTATTAATAAAAGAATGAAAATTTACATAAGCTTCTCTCATGCACGGTGAACCTACAAATGACCCTCATGCGCTTTAAATAGAATTCATGGACCAATCGGGTGTCAAGCCACGGATCAAGTGTCGGTAATACCGAGGAGAGAATGAACCGTCGGATCACTACATATCGTGACCGTCGGATTGTAAGTTACAAATTACATAGTAAAGAAACACACTTTACCTAACTCTATACTAGACCAAGTTATACTTAACTATTCCTACGTGTCGGAATATCCTAACAACTCTTCTTCTTAGCTTTCTAAGCAACTCTCTTGAATAAAATCAAGTTGATCATTTCTCAAATAATTGATGGAAAACTATGTCATATACTAATCTTCTCAACTAGAATTAAGTAATGCCTTTATCAACATATTTCATCGATACAATGTAATTCATCCTTTGCATATTTAACAAGAACCCTTCTTCATAAACGGTATATAGCATTAGAGTCTGCAACTTCGAAACAATTCTACTAATATTAAACACATACCTTATAGTATGATACAACTCAAGTTCATACAAGCACTTCAATCCAAACAATCTCTTTCAGGTCTTTTATGGTTTTACAAAACCCTGAGCTTATCATCTCTTCCAAGAATGTGATAGCCTTTTATCACAATTCCTTCTAGCTCAGTATATACAAGAGATCACATGTTTTATTAACGATTTTATTTGCATTGGAGGAAATTCCAACCTAAAAGTACCCACGAAATTTTCATGTAATTTCCATGTCATAATATGTAAACCAATCAAAATCCTTTAACTTTAAAAAGAGGTAGATGTAAATATTTTAGAGGGAAAAGAAGAAAAACTACATTTTTAAATTGTATTTTTGGCTTAACTCCTTATAGGTTTACTCAAATTTCAAATGTAGATAGCCATTGGATGTCAAACTAAATTCTACATCCAAAGAGTATCCATTATACATACTTTTGAACATGATTTTTTAATGTATATTCAATTTTTATCATTGTGGGTCTTCTCAAAAGTATGCATAATGTGTATGTGTTGGATGTGGAATTTAATTACGCATCTAACAAGTGTCTACCATTGATATGTGAGTAAACCTATAAGGAGATAAGCAAAAAGCCACAATTAAAAAAATTAGTATTCTTCTTTTACCTACAAAATTAATAACTCTTATTTTATTATTTTAACTATTATTTTAGTATTTTTACTTAGGAGGCCATTTTTAGGCTGAAATTTCCTCTAATAACCATATTTCCATAAGACTTGTCGCAACATTTTCAAATCAGACTTCTTCTAGTGAGTGTCTTGAACTTGACTTTGTTAGCTAAAATATTCTTGATTCTACATTTAAATGGCTTCTTAAATAGGATTCAATATTGTCCTTGAAAAGAATTCAATTAGGCCTAAGCAAAAGTATATGACTAAGCTTCAATTTTGGCTTCATTCAGCCTTATACTCAGTCTTGGTTCCTTTTTCATTATAAACTTTTGAATGCCCTTGACTTGGCCATATCCTTAAAAAAATAAAAATAAAAAATAAGATTAGTTACCTTCAAACTTTGTTGAGGCCTAACTTCTTCAAACATTGATAAGTGTTAATTTGAGAATTGGGAGATAGATATTTGTTCCTTCTGGCTCTTAAACAAACTTTCAATTTTCCTTCTAGGTCTACTAACTTTATAGATACTTATCTTGCTTGATATGGAGGATATTTTTTCCTAGCTCCCTCTGGCCTTGCAGAAATTTCCTTGGTAGATTAATTTGTGATATGACAAAAATGATTGTGCCAATATTGATGACTCATGAAACCCTGAAACTTCAAAGGAACCTTAAAGTAGTTTTCATTTGAGCTCGAACTAGGCTTTAAGAATGGTCTTGAAATAGGTATCTAAGTTTGAACTAGGGTTAGCCTCAAATATTTTTTATTCCTTTTATGTTCATGATCAAAGGCTTCTCAGCCTTTACTGTTCGCACTAAGGCCTTTCATCGTACATAGTCATCTTGAAACCCTAAACCTAGGGCTAGGGAAGCCCTAATATTTTCACTTATAAATGTAGATAGCCAAGAATAGGTATTAAACAAATATTGGCATGGTTTGTACTTATCCATACTCAAAACTTTGTATTTATGGATTCGTTCCTTCAAAACTAGACTTCGAGTGAGGCCTTCCTTTTAATCACAACTAGAATAGGAACTAGAACTTCAGCCTTCCTTCGTAGCTAGTCTAGATATAGGTAGGGCTAGGATAGAAATGCCTCTCAAACAGAGATACAAAAATGTCTTTCCTCGAGTCTCCTTAGTGGTTTTTATTTAACCAGCTTCGATACCATGTTGATTTTTCAGGTTTTCCCAGAAGGATAATTACTTCTAATGATTTCTTCATTATTTATATTGTGTCACTGAACATCGTTAAGCAATTATACATAGAAATATTCAGAATTAAAATAATAATAGCAGTAGAAACATAAAGAGATAACCAAACAAGAAGGACACAAAATTTATCCTAGGAAACCCCCAAACTAGGGGAAAATCCTAGCAACCTTTTCCTAGAGAATTTGTCCATTTAAACAATGAATACAACCTAAATTTTCTAGAAAAATAAATTCAATCTAACTAGTAAACAAACCCAATTCAAACTCCATAAATAGCCTCAAAAAAGTTGGTTATCCTTAGAGAATTTGATCTACCTTAGTAGAACTAGATTTCTTTCTTTCTGCCTTAGATTTCATCTAATTAGCCTAAAAAATTTTCCTTGTCTAGATCCGAATAATGCCTCATATGATCTGAATTTTTGTTTCAAATGTGATCTAAATTTCCTACCCAAATAAGGAGGACAAATGGCCTATTTATAGTGGTTGAATGTGCCAAATTTTTGTGACTATTGCGTTGAGCCAACTTTACATTTTAGAGGTAGAATTCAAAATTCAAAATTCAAATTTTACTTCTTTTAAAATATGACTTGAAATAGAATCCATATTTGATATTTCTCTTTTTTTTGGAGGACTAAGACCAATCATGAAGATTGGCCATAGCTACAAAAATCCAACATATAGTTTCTTTGTTCCCCAACGTGGTTGGCTGACTGATGTTGGTTTTTCTTGTCTTCATATGTCTTTAGGCCTGAAGAATTGGGAATGGAAGTTGCAAGTTGTTCCAGGATTTTTCTTTCAGAAACAATCTTTCTATTGGAGGGACTACTTCTCCCTCAAATGGCATTAGCCATAGGAAGAGTTGTTGGAAAGGGTAAATCTGATGCAGCAATTAGGGTTTGCGGAAAATCCATATAGGATTTTTTCATGTTCTTCCTTTTTCTTCCATGTCAAAGATTGTATATATTTTAAATTTTAGAAACCTCCTTAGAAATGACACCAAAAAAAGTGTCAGAATTCAAAACTATGGTAATAAACTAAATTCTATGACTCACTTTAATTTTTTACTCTAAGGGAGCATGTAAACTTTAGAAGTGTTGTACACTAAAAAATAGATATATACTCCACTAAGAAATGAGGCATTCTAAATGCCCTAGTTTATGATGCAACAATAAAGTACACAACTACCTATGTGATGATAGAAAGAAATCAACATAGCTCCATTAAACATAATCCTAAAGGAATGACTCTTCTTATCATCTATTGATGCCATTTGTTTGAAGTTAGATGGTGTTTGATATAATTATGCTAATGAAAACAAAGTTACTGACCAAATGTGAATTGTGACCTCAAATTGAGAACTCTAGCTAAAAATCCCAAAAAAATGAAAAAATAACGCAATAACAAAAAGTGTTGATGATGAAACAATGTTTTCTTTTTTTAGGGTAAATTTTCAACATTTTTTAAAAATGGCAGTAAAAATTGATTTCTTTGCACAAAAAGCATGAAAAAATACCTTGAATGAAAAGTGTTCATGCAACTTGATGATGCATCAACACTTTTGTTTTTGTTAAAATTTCATTTTTTTAACAATGACACTAAAAACTAAAATCTTTGTGCAATAAACATGAAAAAACACCCTAAAATAAAAAAGTGTTGTTGTTGCATCAACGTTATCTTTTTGCTAAAATTCTAACATTTTTTAGCAATGACATTGAAAATAAAATGTTATGGCTCCAAAAATCGTTAAAATTCCAATCGTTTTCAACAATATGTTGAAGATAAAATATCATGACTCCTAAAAACCTAAAAAGTCAAACAATTTTCAACCATGGCGTTAAAGATAAAATATCAACTCTGGAGAATCTTAAAAATTCAACATTTTTCAGCCATGGAAGTAAAAACAAATATTATAACTATAACAAACCTTATATTTTCAATATATTTTGAGATCAAATATCATGACTAAAAAAGACCTTAAAAATAAATACCTAAATCAAAGAGCCATTATACCAAATGCTAAAAATATAATTCTTTTAAAATCTTAACCTAAGACAATTTGGCACAATGCAATGAAAACTTAAAAATCAACCATCAAATTGACATAGTGAGGGCATGTTTGACCCATTACAATGAAAACTTAAAAATCAATCATCAAAACACGTAATGGAAGTGAATCTAATTCATTGTAATAAAAACTAAAAAATCAACTATCAAATTAAAACATATTGGGGTCAAGTTGCTAGTGGAATATTGACACAACCCCTACAACAAACAAACAAACAAAAATAAAAATAAAAATAAAACAAAGACAAAACAAAATT
>APFE031201953.1:9240-24129 GCA_000404065.3 Pinus taeda
TTTGGGGTTATAAAGAGGATTCAAAGCGCTAGCATAGGACATGCTTTTAGATATTCAATATCTGCAGTTACAAATATACAACAGATTCAATATCGAGCTCTTACAATGTGAAAAAAAGGTGTCTATTTGTTTTTAATATTTGCATAAGATTGGTTTGAAAAATTAGTTTGAAGGAATTCAAAGGGACTAGTGAAGAATTATTAGCATTAATTGATGCCCCAAATAAATAAAATGGAAACAACTAGTAAGCAACCTCAAATATCTAGCATGACTCGTGAAGAAGAGGAAGAAATGAAACATGATATATAAAAGTTACAAGACCAAGTACAACAAATTTCACTCTCACAAAAGGTAATTGAAGTCAAGATGAATAGTGTCGAAGCTAATTTGAATGACTTGTAAGTCAATATGGATGGTGTGGAAGCTAAGATGGATTGTATGGAAGCTAATATGAATGGAATGCAAGTTAAGATGGATGGCGTGGAAACTAGGATAAATGGCATGGATGCTAAAATGAGTGACAGAGACACTAAGATGGAAGAATTGAAGATAATTTTGAATAAGTTGCTACAAGAAATGGTTACTAATGGTGAAAAGGTAGTAAAGGAAACTCATGACGAGAAAAAAAGAAATGTTAATCATGATTTTATAGACTGTAATGCTGGATTGAAGACCCACCATGTTCCAAAAATCGATATGAGGAAGTTTGATGGCAAGGATCCCAGAAAATGGATACTACAGATGGAGCAATTTTTCGATCTCCATAATGTGAAAAACACACAAAAGTTACGTTGTGCAACTTTATACTTGGAACCAAATCAGTTTATATGGTATCGATGACTTTGTTCTCGTAAACAAATTGTCACTTAGGCAATTTTTACAGAAGAAATGATAACACATTATGAGGATACAAAAATAAACAACTTTTTTAGCCAATTGATAAATCTCAAACAAAAGGGTTCAATGATGGAGAACATTGAGGACATCCAAAAATTGAACATAAGGGTAAAAGATATTCCAGAGGAGCATAGGATTGATGTGTTCATAGGGACTTTAAAGGATAATATCCAACATGACATTCGCCTTTGGGAACCTGATTCATTGGAGAAGGCATTTAGGTTAGCAAGAAAAATGGAAAGAAAAATTATGGCAACCAAGAAGCCTACCACTCACAACTATAAATATGGAATTGTTGTTGCCCCTAGACTTCCACAACCTACAAGGTTGACACCACAACAATTGGAAGAAAAAAGAGAAGAAGGGCTTTGTTGCAATTGTGATAGCAAATACACTAAAGGTCATAAGTGTGTTGAGAAGAATTTATTTTACATAGATTGTGAAGAGGAGTAAGAAAAAGAACAAGAAATTTCAAAAGAAGAGGATATACTCGAGGAACAAACCCTAGATAAAGAAGAAATGAGTCCGGCCATATCTTGTAATGCATTGGTTGAAATTACCACTCCTCAAACTATCAAGATAGAAGGACATATCAAGAAGAAAAATCTAATAATGTTGATTTATTCATGAAGTACCCATAATTTTATTCATTATACGATAGCCAAGGAATTTAATTACTTCTTGTATCCAACACGAGAGTGTCAAGTGATGGTTGCAAGTGGAGGAACCATAAATTTCTCTCCGAAGTGCCATAATATCAAGCTATCCATGGGAGAATATGTATTGAATAGCCCAATTCTTTCCATTCCAATGGGTGGTGCTGATGTTGTACTAGGAGTCCAATGGCTAAAATCCTTGGGTACAATAGCTTTTAATTTTCAATAAATTTTCATGAAATTTTCTGTACAAGAAAAGGAAATTGAATTAAGGGGTATTGCAAGGAAATTGAGAAAGATAATCAACTTTAACAGTATGAAAATGATTCTAAAGAAGTAATAATGAGGCGTAATTGCACAATTATGTTCGCTAGATGTTACCACACTGAAATCATCTATTTCTCCATATCATTAAAAAGTCTTGGACAAACATTGCAAGGTATTTGAGACCCCTGGAGGCCTCCTACCTATTCGTGATCATGATCATGCTATTCATTTGATTCAAGTAATTGTTCCTCCAAACATCAGGTCGTACAGATATCCCTATACTCAAAAGAGTGAAATTGAACGTATGGTTGTAGAAATGCTAGAGGCTAGTATAATTCAACCTAGTCAAAGTTCTTTCTCTGCTCCAGTAGTATTGGTGCACAAGAAGGATGGATCATGGTGCATGTGTCTAGATTATAGGGAGCTCAAAAAGCTCACTATTAAATATAAATTTCCCATTCCTGTCATTGATGAATTGCATGGACCAATTTACTTCACCAAGTTGGATCTTCGTTCTGGATATAATCAAATCAGAATGAATACTGAAGACATTCCAAAAACAACATTTAGAACTCATGAGGGTCGTTATGAATTTTTTTCCATGCCTTTTGGCCTTACTAATGCACCTTCTACATTTCAAGGTTTTATGAGTTCCATTTTGAAATCCTTTCTTAGAACATTTGTGTTAGTATTTTTTTATGATACACTAATCTACAACAAGTCTTAGAAGGATCATGTTGAACATGTTGACAGGGTGCTCAAACTATTATAGGGGAAACAATTATATGAAAAAAACTCCAATGTTAGTTTAGAGTACAAGGGGTGGAATATCTCGGTCATAATGTATCTCATGAAGGTGTTAAGGTAGACCCTAGAAAAATTAATCCATTAAGGAATGGAAAATCCCCACATCCATAAAGCATCTGCGAGGATTTCTCGAGTTGACATTGTATTATCAAAAGTTTGTTAATAGTTATGGGATAATGGTAGAACCTCTAACAACATTATTAAAGAAAGATGCATTTTCATTGACTTGAGAAGCAATAAAGGCCTTTGAACATCTTAAAGAGGCAATGTTCCAAGCACCAGCCTTAGCTACGCCAGACTTCACAAAAACCTTTATTGTGGAATGTGATTCTTCAGGAAATGGAATTGGTGCATCTTAATGTAGGATGAAAGACCCATTGCTTTCGAAAGTCATCCAACCAAAGGAAAGTATTTGCATAAAGATATTTATGAGGAGGAATTGTTGGCAATTGTAAATGCACTTAATAAATGGCGACCCTACCTAATGGGAAGACAGCTACGAAATCGATCAATTTCGGAGTATCTCATCAAGTGGAAGAACTTATCCACTGAAGATTTGACATGGGAGGATGAGAATTTTATACAGGAGTGTCCAGAACTACTCAAGCATTGAGGACAATGCTTTTCAGAAGGAGACGGGCATGTTAGGTTGCTATAATACTAGTGATTCCCCCATTACCATTGTCATTTTATCCCTTATTGTTATTATTGTGCCCCTATTGAGCCCATATTGTTATTAGTGTGCCCCATAGAAACACACTATTTTTGTTGTTGTGCCCTTATGTTATTACTGTTATGTCGGCTTGATTATATTGTGACCCCTTAGACTCCTATATATAGAAGGGAGGTTTAGTCATTTGTATCATCCAAGAATTTTTCATTTGTGTAATGTAAAGGAGGTTCCCCCCTCGAAGAGGTTGAATTCTAAGTTGTTGATCTATATTTTCTATCTGTTTGTGAGCTAGTTTCCTAAGAGAGTCTCGATAAGAAATTATGGATTTGGCCAACCCAAAATGTACCCATACATGTTGAAACAATATTTATGAAATATGTTCATCTGTCATATGCTTCTTAAGAAGCATCAAAATACACATCTTCCTGAAATGATCCACCACAACATAAACATAATCATGATTTTTATTAGACATAGGTAGTCCTCCTACAAAGTCCATAGAAACACTTTCCCAAGGAAAGGAAGGGATTGGAAGTGGAGTATACAATCCTAACTTTCTATTGCTAATTTTAGTTGTAGCACATAAAGGACACCCTCTTACTTATCATGACACACTTTCATTCATTATAGGCCCATAACAATACTTTTGTAATTGTGCCACCATCTTTCTTACACCAAAATGGCCAGCATTAAGTGAAGTATGCACTTCCCTTATGATGTTGACTCTTCCACACTATGGAATACATATCTTTCCAAGATTATACAAAACTTTATCATGCACATGGTAATCCAATTCCTCTACTTCATTTCCTTGACACAAAGTTGCATATAAATCTTTAAAATCATCACCTAAACCATATTGTTCAACATAGCTCTCATGCGTGATAGAATTATGCTTAAGAATAATTGAAGGACTAAAAATTGGTCTAGAAATCATGTCAGTGACCTTTTTATAGATACCTTTCTTATACCTTATCACCAAGTGGACTTTCCCCAAGAAACCCATCCATCTGAAATGCCTTGCCTGTTGTAGCTTAGTTTATGATTGCAAGTATTGCAATGGTTGATGATCAATGTGAATGCTAGTTTTCTTTCCCGTTAATAGTGTTTCCACTTTTTCACACTTTGCACCAATGCATACAGTTCCTTATCATATGTAGGATAATTAACTACCACATCATTAAAAGTTTCAAAATGCTAACATATGGGCTTATCATGTTACATTAAGACCTGTTAGGCCCCTTAATTCTAATTCTTTCCTAGAAATTGGCAAATGCAAAGATGCAATAATCGGCATTTAATTATGAGAAATAAGGAAAATATGAGAAAAGTGAAAATAAGGGAAATAAATATACATGCAAGGGAAATATGAGGAAAAATGAAGGAAAATGGAAGAAAATTTGAAATCAATGATAAAAAGGTATCAGAGAAACAATTCACAATTTTTTTCGATTTTGGTTTTGGATTAGTTTCAGAGAGAGAGAGAGAGAGAACTCAAAGATGAGGTATCAAGCAAGAAAAATAAATCAAAGGAAAGTAAGGGGGCGTAAGAAAAAGGATGGGTCAACAACTTTAGAAGGAATATTTTACACGTAACATGTTGCATGTGTGATTTCCTTCCTGGGTTGTGAATGCATGGTACATGCATTAGATTATTTGGTTTATTTTTTTCGCTACCATTGGTTTTGCCTAGTCTGATAGTGGTTTCAATCTTTCCTTTCCATTACCTGGATAGCCATGGTTTGATGGGATTCATTCTTGTTTAAGCTTTGGATTTCCATATGGTTATTGATCTAGGTGAGGTGATCTCAGGAAAATCCCAAGGGTTGGGGGTGGAGATGGTTTTCTCTGTGAAGCCCTCAACAGTTGCGTGGAGACAAGAAAATTCCTCTCAGTATGGTGAAGGAATTATGAGGCATCTGACGAGCCCCATTATCATTAGTTTATTACATGTTTTTTATTATATTTATGCTAATAGAGTGAGTTGGGTTGGTACTTATGCGTTTAAGTCTAATGTGTGCTTAATGCATATTTTTGGTCAATTTTGGAGACAAAGTTAAGGATTTAATGAGCATTTGGAAACAAATATTGGAAGAAGACAAGGGAGAAGATTTATAGGATGGTTTCCTCCTCAATTATGACTCCCTACTTTGAATTCTCCCTCAGAAAGCTCAGAGCAAAAGTAGCCCATCAATGCACCAAAGAGGCAGCCGAGCAAGTGAAGAATAACTAATGTCTATCTCAAGTTTTGGGAGCGAAGCCTCCCTGATTTTAAGGGAGTTGTTGGGAGCTCTAGTTGTATAAGTAGAGAGGCCTAGGGCCTCATTAAGTTGTTGTATGTTAGTCAAATGTTCGCACTTTTGTTTCAACATTGCTCTGCTCATTTCGAGCTTACTTTAGTGGACAATTTCATGTAATGTTCTTATTATTTTGATAATGAAGACGAGATTTTTTTCTGAGCCAACATTGAGTTACCTCAAAGGGCTGAAGCTCTTGGGTTTAGGGACCAATCCAAGCAGCCCAACACCTCTTGTTTTGTATTGATATGCTTTTCTGAGTTTGAGAATTAGTTGTTATTAGATAGATTTCTTTCTTGTTGCAAAGTAGGTTGCTTTTGGTAATTTAGAGGGTTGTTTCTATTTCAGTTGTTGTAGCAGGTTGAACAGTGGTAGGAGAAAGATACAAGTGGCCATCAACAGAGCCTTGGCCTCGTTTCCTCCCTTTGGGATGATGAATTGAGGCCAAGACCCTCTTGCTGCCACAAAAAAAACACATATTTTCCTTTGCCATAGGATTTCTAGTGTTGCAATTTGATTAAGAGGTTAATGCTTTGTTTCAGATCTATTTTGCGATGCTCATCTCTATTTTTCTAATAAATCTCCATCCATGCTTTCTTTCCATATAACATTGTTTCAACATTTATTTTCCTAGATCAGAATTTAGGTTAACATGATGATGCACAATTATGTTTTTGTTGTACCTAGTTTCTTTGTTTGCTTCATCTCATGGTGAGTTACAGCTCTCTTGCAACAATTTTCTCTTCACAATAAACCAACCATCACTATTTCTCTTTGCTCCATGTCCCACAGGTCATCCACAGTCCCTCATAAATTTTCCTTAATTTTCTACACTTTTCTCATGAACTTTTCTCTCTCCCCTTAAACAAGTCCAACAATATTTATCTTCCCTAATCCTTCTTGATGAACCCTAGAAACCTTAACACATCCTTCTTGCCTTCAGATACCCTTTCCAACCATTTTCCCAACTTCAAAACCTCTAGACTAGCTCTTGGCATCCTCCTGTAGACCTCCCGTAGATCCCCTGCAGCCTCCTGTAGATTTTCCTGTATGTGACTTTTTGAAGTCTGGTTATAGGGAAAGCCTCCAGAAGGCCACCAAAGGCCTCCTAGGACCCCTCCACACCTTCCTACACCTCTACACACTCCAAAGTCACCCTCCATCACCACATAATCACTACCACATTCACAAACCAATAAGTTATATTCATGATAATTTCACCTAAAAATACATAAAAATCCAAAAAGATGTTTTTTCTCATTTCCTTCTAGAAATAGCTTGAATAGATGTTGTTTACTTCCTAAGTAGGTAATGGCATTCATTTTATGGTTTCTCATCTCTCTTTTTGCAAAAGTAGGATTAGTTGGTTAATTAGGGTTTGCTAGGTTTACTTCACATTTCAGTCTTCTTTCTTTTTCTGCAAATAGAGTAGACTTTGTAGAGTAAGCTTTCATTTCTTCCATCACATATAAAGCTTCTTTTGGAGTTCATAGAAGTTGGCTTCAGCTCCTAGTAACCTTGTGCTAGCTGACTAGGTGAGAGCCTATAGTAAGAACTAGTACTTGTGCATACAGTACCATCTCTTCCAACTTTGTTACAAACTACCGGGTTGATAAAACTAAAGTAGGAAGCCCGGGAGTTGTAGAATTATTGCTGCAATACTGGTGCTCACCACTTTTTGGTGCCATTGTTGGGGAAACGTCAGATTATTTTGTGACTACTGCTTTCTTCTATTTTCTACTGCAACATTCTGCTAAGTAGTTTATTTCAGCAAAAGTAGATTAGTCCTTTCAATTCTGCAATTTCCATTTCAGCAAAAGTACATTAGTCATTTCCTTGCTTTCAGTTTCTTTCCTTTCCAGTTCTGCACTTTGATTTCAGTAAGTTCACTTCAGTTAGTTGCAATTTGTTCAATCAATTTCAGTTTTGCAGGTACAAGCAGAAAAAAACAAAAGTAACCTAAAAAGATTTCCTTTCATGCCTCGTAGAAATAGAGATAATTCAGGAAAATTCCTACCCAACACCCCCACCACATCACATAGCCACCCTTCTCTCTTCTTCGGTGGAAATGATTAAGAAGAGCCTCTAGCTGAACAACCAGAGATATTTGAAGAACCTATAGGAAAGAAGAATAAAACATCCCTCCTAAGACAATGGCTGAAAACAAAAATGCTAGGGGGAATGGAGAAAGAGTAGAGGGTACCTTTCCCATTTTAGAGACCAATGGGGACACTAAAATGAAAAACATAAGCCTTTCAACCCTACCGCACTTCCACAGATTGACTAGAGATGATCCTGACACCTTCTTGTTTGAGTTTGTTGTTATCTACCAAACCTATGACTATGCAGAAGATGAGAAAAAGTTGAAACTCTTTCCTTCTACTCTCAAGGATGCAACATTGCGCTGGTTCATGGGGTTACCTAGCAATAGCGTCACAACTTGGGCTCAGATACAACAAGCCTTTAATAACAAATATCGAGACTACTGTAGGTCAAAATATAACAAGGAATAAATCTTCCAATTGACCATGAGAAGGGATGAATCATTGGAAGATTATGAAGAGAGGTTCCATCTCATTTATAAAAAGGCCAGGTGTACACTTGACCTCGAATTGCTAAAGTTGGTCCTTCTCAGGGGAATTTTGGAAGACATTCTAGACACCCTCCATTTACTGGCTGGGGGAGACATCTACTAACTACCTTACGAAGACATAAAGATTATTTTTAGAAACCTTTCTAGGTTAGCCAGAAAGAGAGGTAGGGGGAGTCAACCCATAGCTAGTACCTCCTCATCTAGTTCATCCCTCAAAGGTGAACATGGAAACATGCTGGAAGACTTCAAGAGTGAGATGTTGTAGACTCTTTCCATGCAAATGGATACCTTTCATATCAAAAGGAAACAAGAGGAAGCAAAGAGGGCTTCGGCCATTTTTTGTCCTAGGTGTACCAAAAGGAATCCTGGGAAAGAATTTCCATTGAACTCCATATAGGTTTATTCAGTCTGTAAAGAAGATCATCCCACAGATAAGTGCCCTTCCTTGCCCGGACTTAAAGTTGTGTACCAGAGGGCCAAAGGAGCCACTGAACCACTCTATTTCATGAACCAAAGGAGACCGCATGGACCTAGGCCATACTAGCAGGGAATGTAAGGGACATCTCAGGTATACTACAACCCCAATCCAGCCACTTCCATACCTTCTTGGGGCCCCTTGCTCATCCTTCCTAGTCCACACCTCCTCCTTGGTCCCATCCATCTCAATATCATGTCCAACCAGCCGCTCATTCATTTCACTCCTATGCTCAGCCACAACCTTAGTGGAATGCATCTGATAAGGGGTGGAAGCCCCAATACAACTCTCCTCCTGCTCTTTTGCCTCCACCACCTGCTCAACCACAACCATTGCCTCCTGCTCCACCAAAGCAACTTGTTATAGACATATTTGGGCATTGAAGCCCCAATCATGTATGTCGATAAACCAAAGGCTGTTAAACCAATAAAAGTGTTGTTTCACACCCTAAAGAATCATGGTCAACTGATTACATCATTTCCCAGAAGTTCGACCTAAAAAACCACTCATAACTGGCCAAAACTGGACCATACAGACTGCTCCATGCTAAGGGCACGATGCATACTGGTTGTTACACTGGCCAGGTGAAATGAATACTAAAAGAGCCTTTTGTTGGGTGTGATGTGTGAGAGTAGACAAATGACAGAGGCAATTTGCTAAGTGGAAACCCAAAGAATCTTCTAGAAACTGCTCATATGACACTTTCCTCTCTGAATTTGCCTGGGGATGATTAAGAGATCATGAAGTCTCCAAGTGGAACCAAGAACTATCAGTGAAATGACGCTAATCAAAAACCCAGAAGCTGACTCACCCCTTTGCAAATATCTATAAATGGATCCCTCATCTAAGAGATCTAGTGGCTGGAATTTTGTAATTTGTAAGGAAGTGCTGTTGATTTCTCTTTAAGACATTGTATTGTTGGGTGATCTTGCTTTTCATGAGGTGAAGAGGGCTTTCATGCTAGGAGGATGATGCTGGATTAGACAGATGGGTTGTAATCTTCTCTTATACTTCTACTATTAATAAAGTTCTTTGAGTTTTCCTCCATATAATTGTGTATTCGTAAATCTTGTTACTTGTGGATGCAATTGTATGGTTAATGCATTTCTGATTCTGCATTGTTTATGATATCATAGATCTTGATGGTTTGATAGTGTGTTGTTGCTTTGCCTCAATACATATTCTCTAAAGTGGGACAAGTAGGAGAAGAGTGGCAAGATCTATCAAGGGAGAGAGGAAACAAGCAAGGAGACAAGTGGAAGATACAGGTTGGTGCTCTCTGCTTCTCTCATATCTATCATACATAAAGGAAATCTTGAAGCGCTTTGAATTGTTTGTTTCTAAGATAGCTACCCATCTTAGTGGGACTAGCAGACCAAAAAGACACTAGTTTTCCTGGAAACAAAATGGCGACTCCACTGGGGAGTGATTAGTTTTTTTGTGTGTTACTATTGTTTTCTTTATAAACTATAGACAGAGCCTGAAGTTAAGCCAGCTATCCTTCGAACTACTCTTGCTATGCAAGTGCAAAGTAGATCAATGCTACTTCAGTCAATCTCCAGGTTGGCTTATGAACTGAACATCTGACTTGCAAAAATCCTAAATGCCCTTGTGGTAGCTCAATAACCTCATAAGATCATACCCCTATACTTTGTTGTTATTGTCTATCATAGCTCATCCTAAATCACTGAACTTAGCTAAAAATTTTGATTAAAAATCAAGCTCAGTTTCGTTCTGTGGTCCATCGCATTGTCTGTAACTAGCAACCTGGATGCATCGCATCTCCCGTGTGTTGCAGGTGAGATGCATCCCTGTTTCTCTTAAGGATAGTTGTGATGACTGAATGATACTGTCTCCTTCTCTAGAATTTGGTTTTTTCTTCTTTGTTTTCAGCTCTATTCAGTAGTTTTGCTACTTATGATTAGTATATCATTGTTGAAGCCTTATTCCTTTACATTATTCAACCTCCATTGATTAGGAATTGTGAATTTTTTTAATGTGTTTTTCATCATTTACAATCCTCCTTTGAAAAGAGTAGCTTAATCGAATTTTTGTCTTTTGATTCAAAAGTGTCGTAACTGTCATTGTGAGTCGAAAAGAAGAGTGTTGTAAAGTATTCCTCTTCTAGATAGTTGATTGCACTTTGGCCATTGTATTTGATTTTAATTGTCAGTATTTGAAGTGTCGAAAGTAGTTTTCCGTTCGAAATTGAAAGTGTCATCTTAGTCTTCCTTTCGTTTTGAAAAGAAATTGTTGAAGTGTCGCTTTGAAGAAAATAGTTCATATTTGTACCTAGCTTTCCTTTTTGGCATTCTCACATTAAGGAAATGAAAAAAAAAATACATGCATGTGCATTTGCATTTAGACTACATGCAGAAAATGATTTAGGAAAAGTGCATTTAGTGTGTGCTCTCTACTCTCTGTTGAAAGAATCATACTCTTCTTTCCTTAGTAGCTAGGATTTTCATTGCTAAAATAAAACAAATGATTGTTTATAATTTTAGATTGCATATTTAGGAATTTTACATCTACATCACATGGTGAACCTTGAAAGGGAAACTTCTTAAAAAAGATCAAATCTAAAATAAACCTCAATGAACATAAAAATGCTTTGGATCCTAACGCACAACATCTAGAAGTCTAGGCTAGAGACATATTTTGGCATCGTAAAACCTGGTAACTATCGTTTTCATCGAAGGTTGGGTGATTCCTCCTCTTTGATACGACAAGTGCCAGTACGAACTTGTGCTCCCCGTACTGTTGAGTATATATTGGGAGACCACAATAGGCTGATATCCTTTATCCTTAGGAAGCCATGTCTGCCAACCTATCGATCGAAATTCACTGAACACAACATTTGGAAAGATTGACTGTCGTACGTAAAGTCCTTGGTAATTTCTCTTTAATTTACCACCAAGGTGTATATTGCAGTTTTGTGATTAGTTTGGTAATCCCTCTGTCTAGATTTCCAGAGTAGTCACTTTCGTTCATTTTCGACTCCTTAAAAGAAAAGGTCCATCTGAGCACTTTTCACTTCATGCTCATTAAAAATCGAAGCCGACTAGACTCATCTTTAGATTTTTCTCAACTCTTAAAAATTGAAAAAGCAAATTTGTGTCAAAGCGTCATAAAATTCATTTAATTCGGAATAACATTTTCCCTTTTTAATTTTGATTTCATCAAGTAATCTGCAATCATGGAAGAAATTCAATCAAAACCCCATCATTCATGGAGGCTAGTGAGTCAATCGTCTTTGACTCGGGAAACAAAACCATTCCGGGTGAAGCAGTCTCGTTTAACTGAGTCCACCTCTCTTGGTTTATTTGAAACTTGTGCTTCAACATCATAAGAGACTACAATTACTCTAATCATTTCTAATACATCTGCCTTTACAGAGGAAGCTCCACAGTTACAAGAGGACATTAGAATTGATCCTAGTGTAATAGTAGATGCCTCTACACCTGAAGTAGCTCCATCTAGAGCTGATCCAGAAACTGAAGTTCACTCACTTGAACATCTAGGATTTGAGTTCCAGAATTCAGAAGGTGTCACCCCTCCAGTATCTCTCGCTGCAGAAAGTATACCTTCTTTGGCACCGGAATTATCTTACAGACTTGACGGTCTACCTCTTCCACCTGGACTGATTGCTATAGAAGAAGTTGTAGAGAATCTTCGATCCAGTACTCCATTGAGTTTTGGAGTTGGCATCCACTTATATCCTTCTATTCTTGAAGTTAGTTCTTTCAATCTTCCTTCATCGCAAGTTCCTGTCGAATTGCTAGGAAATATTTTGGATAGACTGAATATGTTTGAACAGCCGTCAACATCTAGGACTGTGTCATCCGATACAGCCGTAGCAGAACCTCCTGCTACCACTCCTACAATGTTTTCTAGTATAAGATTTGTCCCAACTAGTTATCAATCACTAGATGGGGTCCACCCAGGGACTATTTCAATGACATGGGAACAATTGGTTCTTCCAGGACCCTATCTGGCATTTCTTATGTTGAAGCTCAACAAATTGATCCTGCATTCCAGTTTCGATTTGGGCAACCCAACCTTAAAATACCCATCTATCCTTTGAACACTAGATTACCACCATATGGGGGGCAATATGCTTTTTCATTATTCCCTCCTGGAGAACAACCGTATGAGAGCTCACAACAAAATTCAGGTCAAACTAGAATTACATACGGTGGTTGGATACCAATACTGCTTCAACAACCAAGGGTTGTATATTCAATGCAACCAACCCAACCTATGTCGAATATTACCACTACACCTGTTATTGTGACTGTGTCGCAAGTACAAGCACAACCTATTGTATGTCAATTTCAGATTACTCAGGTTGTAGTACAACAGACTCTTGTCTCTACGGCTCCATCACAATATTAGATTAGTGCTTCCTTAACCGGGTTTACTCAGGCTCAATCAAGTGTTATCACTCTGCATCTTGGTCAATCATCTAGTGTTGGACAACAACAAATGGTTCAACAACCATGGCTGGTGTAATATCAACAACCCCAATTCCTGCAAGTTTACTGAGGACCTGGGCAACAAGGCGCTTTAGGTAATGGACAACCTCATTTTCAAATGGTTATCAACAACCATTCTATACTGGTTATGTCCATCAACCTTATCAAAGTTACCAGCATCAGATACATTACGTTGGTATGCAAATACCCATTGCTCAGGCGATCCCATCTTATCCTGGGTACGCTTCACCAAACTTGAATCAATAGCTTCCCTTTGTAGTAATTCTAGAATTACCAAATTTGAACTGGTTAACGAATGATCCAATTGCTTACACACCATGGTCGCCAACAATTCCTCATAAACTTCCCTCAGATATTCCTAAATTCAATGCAAATCTGGGTGAAGATCCATCGAATCATGTAATGACCTTTCATTTGTGGTGTTCATCCAACACCCTCAATGATGATTCGATTAGGCTTCGCCTTTTTTAGCAAACGCTAACTAGTCCGATAGTAAAATGGTACATTGAATTGCCTAGAGCTTCATTAGACCACTTTAAGATCCTGGCCACTACCTTTTTAACCCATTTTTATTTACCCATAAAGTACGAAATGGGAACAGAACTCCTTACCAACTTTAAGCAGACAACAACCACTCAAAAGTCTGATCATATTCATGAGTGGCGACGTTGTCATGGAATGGTAAAGACCTATGTTCCCGATCAGCTTCTAGCTGAGTGGTTTATTAAGTCATTATTACCTTCTATTATTGAATATGTGGCAAAAGGAGGAGTTGTCATTGAAGAGCAAGTCATTGCTCGTGCATAATTTTTAGACTTGATCTATACTCAGTCTGGCATGCTTTATGACAAACTCCTGATGCTCCTAGACTAGAATTTTCCATTCCTCCCCCTCCTAAATCAAATAGGGACTCTCATGCCGGTGATGGTGTGATTGGTACCTCAAGTACGCAGACCACAAAGGCTCAAACTGGTAAAGTCATTGCAGTTTCTAGCAAAAGATAAAATGACAAATTTCTTGCCTCGAATGTTAATGCTGTGTCATCCGACAAAGGCAAAGAATCGAAGCAACCAGGGGGAAAGAAAAAAGGAAAAAACAAAAAGAAGAAACAGGAAGATTCAACTCTTGAAAAATCTTCTAAAAACCTTGTTGGGAAAAAGAAACCTAATCAACCATGTTTCATATGCAATGAAGATCATTATACAAAAGATTGTCTACATCAAGCTCAGGTTAAGAAATTTTTAAAAACTTGGAGCACCTCAACAGTATTGACTGATCTATTTCCAAACCCAAAAACTAATCTGGTTGCTATCGATCATGCTTCCCCATCCTGAGTGCTTATGTTATCTGTATCGAAGTAGCAAAATGATGCTTTGATATCAATGAGAAATAAATATTATGGGAATCCACAGATGTCGAACAACAAGGCTACAAATCAACCTGGTAGTTCGACGACAACTTCATCAGAAGTTGTGCCACCCATCATTCCTAAACTAAAAATAAAGCTACCAAAGGGAGTAGTGCATAAATCGACATTTAATCCTCATGCTCAAGCAGCACAAAATTATAATATAGTAGAGGATCTCGCCTAATCGTCATCCGCTATGTCAACACTTGAAGTACTACAGAATTGCCTCTCCCAAAAGAAAGCTTTATTATCAGCAATAGGTGGGATTGACCCAACAGATTCCAACCTTGTGGCCTTTAACCACAAAGGATATGAACCTG
>APFE031201953.1:50981-63757 GCA_000404065.3 Pinus taeda
AAGGCACAACTGAAGCATGAACAAGATGTAAAATGACTCATTAGACACTGACATGATAATGAAAACCCTATGAATGATGATAGACTCAGCTGAGTGATGACCTAGATTGGCATTTGGGTAATTTTGAAAAGAGTGAGAGCAAACCCTAGACCTGATGCCTAGTGACCAAATTTTGCTCGAAGACTCACTGAAATGACAAAATTTGACCTTGACACTTCAAAATCACTTTGTAAGAGCACATTTGATCACTGGAGGAAGGCTGGAAAGACTGAGACTAACACCTACACCTTCAAATTTGCTTCATATTCAGAAACTCCAAGGGAAAGAAAACTTTCTAAGGAGGTTCATTTCAAATTACACCGAACTTGCTAGGGGTTATACACGTCTTTTGAAAAAATAAGTTCCCTTCAACTAGGATCAGGTTGTGCAAGCTTCCTTTGATGCTTTAAAGGATTCCCTAATAAAAGCATCATTAATGTATGCTCCTGACTATCAAAAGGACTTTAACCTGTATGTAGCCACAGTAGATACAACCATCACAATGGTTTTAGTACAAGAAGACAATGGAATTGAACATCCTATCTATTATTTAAGTCGAAACTTAAATTATATAGAAAGCAGGTACTCCTATGTTGAAAATCTAGCTCTAGCAGCTGTTCAAGTAGTATAAATATTTTGACACTATATCCTCTTTCGCAAAACTACCATTTTGTTAGATTGCAACACTATGACTTACATCTTATCACCTCAATTACTAGGGGTAAAATATTCAAAATGGATGACCATTTTGCAAGATTTTGATTTCGAATTCACAAAATCCAAATCAAAGAAATCTCTAGTTTTCACGGAGTTACTATGTGACCTCCCATCGTCGTCTAATGATTCAACATCTAAAGCATTAATCCTGGATGAATCTCTATTTCTAAAATCATCGAGCGATCTGTGTTATGGAGATATACTAATCTATCTCCAAACCCAAACCTTTAGGCCTAATACCTCTTACTCCAAACAACGACGTACTCCATACCAAGCCAAAGACTACATGATCGTCGGTGATACACTTTACCGTCATGGTGTCGATACAGTTCTGCGAAGGTGCCTCACACATGAGAAGGCCGAAAAAGTCCTGAATGTTTGTCATTTAGGTGTGTGTGGGGGGCATCAATCTGGTTACGCTACAGTACAAAGGATCTTACGACAGGTTACTTCTGGCCTACTATATTCAAAGATTGCATAATCATAGTCAGAAGTTGCCATGCTTGTTAGATCTTCGACTGCAAAACCAAATTACCACCCGCAACCCCACCTCGGCCGAGGGGCATGGGTATATCATAGTCACAATCGAATATTTTACAAAATGGGCTCAGGCGATGCCTACATTAAACAACATCGACAAGATGACTTCTCTTTTCTTTTTCAATCAAGTAGTCTCTAGATTTGGTGTTCCACAAGCTATAATCACATATCATGGATTGCATTTTCGCAATCACATTATGGTTGAATTGACTGCCAAATTAGGACTGTCCCACGATAGTTCTACTCCTTATTATTCGCAAGCTAACAAACAAGTTGAGGCCATCAACAAAGTCCTGAAGCACATCCTGCAAAGAATGATTGGAGTCCACAAACAAAATTGGCACTTAATCCTGTACTCAACCTTGTGGGCATATAGGACATCGTTGAGAAATGTGATCGGATTTACACCCTTTTAGTTGGTGTATGGCCTGGAAGTGGTCTTACCGATTTAGTGTGAAATTTCATCTCTCAAGCTCGCAATCGATATACTTCCTGAAACTTGGGAGGAAGAGGCTCGTTTCTTGGAACTAATCCAATTGGATGAAACCCATCGTGACGCTGCTTTGGCCAACGAAGCTCACAAGAAACGAGTCAAGGCTGAATTTGACAAAAATGTCAAACCCCGTGTCTTCTCAGAAGGTGACCTGGTCTTGCTATACGATCAGGACTCTCATAAATTGGGAGCAGGTAAGTTCGAACCGTTGTGGATGGGCCCCTACATTGTTAAACGAGTATTAGCAAAAGGAGCCTATGAGCTAGTAGATTACAATGGGATTTCACTGTCGCAACCCCGAAATGGGTTGTATCTTAAGCGTTACTATGCTTGATTAAGTGTAGTAGTCTCTTTATATGCTTTTGTTACATTTTTGTTTTCGTCAAGTGTGATCATTTTGGTTAGGTAATGCACTTTGCATTTGTTGTAGATGTCGGACCTATTGGAATCATTCGTTGGATACGTCAACGGAGCTATTCGTAGTACGCAGAATATATCTTCTACAGCCTAGGCCATTTTTGATCCAAGTGGCGAGTTAGTGAGTTTCAAAGGGATATGTATTGGTTGATCAATGAACATCATCGATGAGTATAGTGCGTTGGTGGAGCTTCTCTCTGATGCCATCGCACATGGCATACACCAGCTTGTTGTCAAGCTAGATTCGCAACTCATCATCCTACAACTTACTAGCGTCTATTTTGTTCAGAATCTAGCTATCTATTGTATGTTCCTGAGGGTCATGATTTTGGAAAGGCGGTTTGATTCTATTCAATATCAACACATTTCCATAAAGTTAAACACATTAACTAATTCATTAGAAAATTATGTGTTAGATAGACATTTGCAGCATTTATATAGGAAAAAGCATTTCAATTAACCGAAATAAAACTCTGAAAATCAAAAATATATATAGTTGTTTATAGTTTTTACAAAATGTTCTATGTCCAGGACAAAATCGGTCATACGACCCAAAAACCCAAAAATGAAAAAAAGCACCCTAGACTAATGGTGCTAGTGATACCATGTCATCGCCTGTGCAATCATACGTAAGAGCCTAGTCCATCGACTTGGCACACCGGTAGTATGGCACTATAATCTCATAGGTAACTTGTCGGTCCTCAAATCCTGAATTCCAAGGGTGAGACCCTCGATCTGATCCTGCAACACTGCAAGGGTCTCCGCTATGTCCAGATCATGAAGGATAGCCCTCCCTATAGCCTCTCCTGCTGGAACGATAGTTATTACCCTTAGGCATGATGTTGGTCTCACTGGCCGAACATCTGCACACATACATGAGTTTGATTAGTCTTGATAACCTTTAAAAAACACAAGAACATTATAAAAACAATAAACAGAGATATGGTCAGATCTTTTTACCTATAACACCCCATTGATCACCAGCCGATAATGCCAAATCCGGATCGCCTCAGAAATCCATCCCAACGTATGGATACTCTACAAAGATCATCTCCCGATGGTCAAACCACTCAAAGAAGGCATTAGAGAATGAAATCTCTGACTGACCAGCATGTTTGGCCATGAGATGAACCCATCTCTGCATTCGTGGTTACTTCGGTGTTGGAAATCCTAGTGAAATATATTGTGGTTGCATCAGTGGAATCCTCTCCAAGGCGAAAGCAGTCAGAATGGAACTGTAACCAAAGTTATTGGATATCCCATTCTTCACCTTTGAAAGTTGTTCTTTTATAACCAGAAGTACTGCCTCACACCAGTTGAATACCTTTGGTTCTAAGCATTCCAGGGCATACTGCATATAAGATCTGTTGGCCAAATGAAGAGTCGTGCTACCAGCCAATCTAGCAAAGGTGAATAAAATAGTCCTCAAGGACCAACCAGTGACATCTCGAATACTGATCTTACCACCCTTGCTCGGCTGAGATCCATCTCTACAAAACTAGTGAATATAATCCCTCATGGATTCACCCCCATGGGTAGATCCTGATAGTGAGAGAGGGGCACCACACCTTGATAACCCAGTCAAAAAGTAGATATCCTTGACTGACAAAGGAATGGATTTTTCTCTAATCTGGAATACCTGGTTGGTCAGATCCCATGCATTGAGAAGATATTGCAACAAATTGATTTGTTGCCTCATGCTGGATATGCGGAAGAATTTGAGCAAACCACATTTTCACAATGAAGTAACCATACCCGAATCATGTAAGGCAATCATGTCCTCTTCTTCATGCTTGCGGTCACACCATGTAATGACCATCTTGATCCGATGAATCTCTGAAACACAAACAAAAGATGAATTAAAATCCTGATTTGAACAAAAACAGGAAAAAATTTCATGAGAAAACACCGCACAAACTTTCCCTTATGCGCCCATTGCACCTTGCCTGTGTATAGGGTGAGATGCATACTGACTGGGTAATGGCTAGCTCAGTATGCCTTCCACTTTTTGATGCAAACTAGGTGCGATGGGGAGAGAACCAACTCTTCAAAACCCTGGGGCCCAGAAGAAAGGGAAAGCTTATTCTAAATCACAAAAGGATGGAATGCAATTGAAGAGCTCAGGGTTAGCTCCTACTTCGTCCAGATGGCACGAAGAATGGTCCACTGGATCTCCTGAAATCAGCTGATGAAATTCGAGGGGGAGAACACCTCCAGAGCCCTAATAATCCCAAATTTGAATGAAATGGTAAAAATGAGAGGTAAAAGTGCTTTTATTTTACTATTCACGTAATTCAAGTAAAATGTTAGTTTTTAACTCATCTTTCAAGCATGTATTTGCATTTCTAATCAATTTTATGGAGTAATTGAATAGGTTGTATGACTGTCGAAACAATATAGTGTTAATGGTAAATTGAGCATCTCTGACTATTATCATGAGCTATGTTACCACAGGGTTCAAGCTCGTTAAAAAATAAACCTGCCACTGAGCATAGTTTCTAAAGATTCAAGCTCATTAAAAAATGAATCCATCCTCGCTAAATAATATTTGTGATCGCATTGCTATCATCTTTTGAGCCTTGTTGTGTTCATACTGTCACCTCCACTCTTTTGGCCAATCATACGCCTGCACTTGATTGTTTACCCTTTTGAGTAACAGTTGCGATGAGTGATTCTATTAGCCACCCTCATTACACTGTCGTGTTTGAGAAGTTCCAAACTTACCTGGAACCAGTTGCTACCTGAAAACATCACTCATTCCTAAAAAACAAGTCTCTTTTAAGGTCTTTTTAGACTCGTAAAATATGAAAATATTGTTGAGCTACTGGCCTTTCCAACTCGTTAAAGTAAGGGGAAGCACCATCCCTCCTCTACATTTTAATCTTTTTGGACCTGAGGGATCATTCCACAAAAAGATCGAGTGCTTGTCTTTTTCGACTCGCTAAAGCTATCAAAAAGTCATCCCATTCGTATTATTTTATACTTTTTTAGACTTAAGGGATTGTGCCACGAAAAAGGACTACTGGAGTTTCCTTTCCGTCTCCTTTCAAACTCTCTAAACATGAAAAGGACCGAGTTCTCTTTGTCGTTAAACTCGTTAAAACAATAGCGAAAAACTTGTCCATCCAGACAAGAGCGAGTTTCACTGTCGCTAAGCTCACTAAAACATAGGGACAAGTTTGCCCGAAGGGAAAATTATAGAACAATCATATGTTATCCTCAAGCTTGACAAAAATACAGAGGTACTACTCAGCAATGACTAGGGAAAAAGGGAAGAAAACTTGAAGAACTTCATTGGTAGCAAGTCGCTCTTGAACATGACACTTTCACTCCATCACCATGATTGAGTTGGGTTCAGTTATTCCGTTCACCAGTCGCATCACCATTGCTCCTCCGTACCATCCATTTTTGGTGTCAATGCTACCAATCCATCTCAGTGTCGCTGATATGTTCAAGAGAATTCATTCAGAGAATTAGTCACCCAACTAATGCCTCATCCATTGTAATTCCTTCACCCTCCATTTTTCATGACCGCCATTCCTGAACCTTGTATCATCAGATCGGTTTCACCTCCAGAAAATCATTTGCTTCATTTTGTGTCATAGATGTGGGATTCATTAAGGCCCTCCTAGAATAGGTTACTTCTTGTTGACATCAGCTCATTATCCAAGAATTTGGCCTAGAAACAACCCTTTCAGTACTTTGAAGCATGCATGCCTCAATGGCAAGTTTCTCACTTCCAACGATAGGTTTACATAACTGGCCTTCGACCGAAATATTTTGTGTTGTGTTCAACATCAGATCCTATATTCACACCACATGAATTGTACTATGGTACCTTGAGGGTCATTATCATTATCGGTGGTTCCTCTCACACATGTTAACAACTTACATCATCGGCTGGTAATCAAGCGATGTCTTTCCATGTTTTAATTTAGAACATCTTTTCACATGGATCAAATTGTACATCGGGTGAAGATTGAATGAGTTTTGAAGACCCCGGATCTAGTTTCATCCATCTGGGCTATGATATATTCAGGAAAATAAAGACATCAAATGTACAGCATAGCTGCACAGATGATCATCTAAGCTAAGGGATGATGGCTATACAAGAATCACCAGCCTGCAACAACAGATGGTTGTCTATCCTATGTACATGAAAATGAATTTATAAACCTGAGCATGGGAATGCCCACCTCAGCTAGATCATGAATTTAATATGAAGATAACGTATTGTATTGTATTTTATACAGGTCACCTTCGAGTTTGAAAAAACTTGGATCCTCATGATAAAGCATTTCACCCGACATCAGAAGATTTGCGACCTCATGCTTTAGGGGGCAATTGTTATAGACATATTTGGGCACTGCAACCCTAATCACGTATGTTGATAAACCAAGGGCTCTTAAACCCCTAAAAGTGTTGTTTCACACCCTAAGGGATCTTGGTCAACTGATTACATCATTTCCCAGAAGTTGCACCTGAAAAGCCACTTAGAACTGGCCAAAACTGGACCATACAGGCTGCTCCATGCTAAGGGTGCAATGCATATTGGCTGTTACACTGGCCAGGTGCGATGCATGCTGAAAGATCCTTCTATGGGGTGTGATGGGTGAGAGTAGACAAATGGAAGAGGCAGTTTGCTAAGTGGAAACCCATAGAATCTTCTAGAAACTACTCATATGACACTTGCCTCTCTGAATTCGCCCAGGGATGAGTAAGAGATCATGAAGTCTCCAAGTGGAACCAAGAACTATTAGTGAAATGACACTAATCAAAAAGCCATAAGCTAACTCACCCCTCTACAAATATCTACAAATGGATCCCTCATATAAGAGATCTAGAGGCTCGAATTTTGTAATTTGTAAGGAAGTGTTGTTGGTTTCTCTTTGAGACATTGTATTGTTGGGTGATCCTGCTTTTCATGAGGTGAAGAGGGCTTTCCTATTTGGAGGATGATGCTGGATTAAACAGTTGGGTTGTAATCTTCTCTTCTACTTATACTATCAATAAAGTTATTTGAGTTTTCCTCCATATAAGTGTGTATTTGTAAATCTTGTTACTTATGGATGCAATTGTATAGTTAATGTATTTCTGATTCTGCATTGTTTATGATATCATAGATCTCAATTCTTTGATAGTGTGTTGTTGCTTTGCCTCTACAGATATTCTCCAAAGCGGGAAAAGTAGGAGAAGAGTGGCAAGCTCTATCAATGGAGAGAGGAAACAAGCAAGGAGCCAAGCAGAAGATACAAGTTGGTGCTCTCTGCTTCTCTCTTATCTATCATACATAAAGGAAATCTTGAAGTGATTTGAATTGTTTGTTTCTAAGATAGCTACCCATCTTAGTGGGACTAGCAGATCAAAAAGACACTAGATTTCCTGTAAACACAACCCCAAATGTCTGCTCAACCGAACCCGAACATGAACAACAAACAGCCTCAGCAAGTATATATTGGGGAACCATCATGCCCAACCTATGCTGTGGAGATTCAAGAGATTAACCTACGATCTGGGAATGTCCTCCCAGATAGCCAGCCTCCACCTCAGGAGGTTGAGGAAGATAAAGAGGAAAGTGAACCAAAAGCAATTCAACCCTTTCCTGAGAGATTATCTGGGACAACACAGCCCACCCCAAAAGAAACTGAACTTCTGGGAGAATTGAAACAATTTTGTGTAAAGATACCACTTCTCCAAGCCATAAAGGATGTGCCCATATACAATAAGAAAGACCGCAACAGTACTGCAGCTAGAAGACTGCTCCACCATGACCCCTGAGGGGATTGTGGAGGATGTGATGGTCTCCATTGATTCTTGGGAATACCCTACTGATTTCCTAGTTCTCTAGCCCAAGGCAAAGCTCACTAGGTATACTCTCATCCTGGGAAGACCCTGGTTAGCTACTACAAATGCCTACATCAGTTGTCGAGCTAGGAAAATGACAATCAAGAACGAGCATATGTCCAAGCAACTAATCCTATACTCTCATGCCCAACCCCTGCTCGAACATGATTTACCTCTTTGGTTGGAGGAGGAGGATGAGGATGAAGTCTATTCTACACAAATGTGTGTAGTAGAAACTGCCATGGGGGGAAATCACAGGATGGGGATGATATCATTGAAAATTTAATTCATAATCCACCCCCTAGTATTTTTCCATTAGAAGATCTAGTGAAAGAAACCTAAGACAATCCCTTAGCCAATCTTTGTGTGGCCGATATGACCTCTCCCCTTGTTAATAATATAGAGTTCATCCAGAAAGAATGTTGAAAATCAACTCATCCCTATCCACCTCCCAGGAAAAGGAACTGTGTAGCTTATTGAGAAAACATTTAGATGTCTTCTCCTGGAGCTATAAGGAGATGAAGGGAGTGCAACCTTCAGTTTGTACTCATCACATATACACTAAGGGATATTGCAAGCCAGTCAGGCAACCTCAAAGGGGGATGAATCCAGCCCTTAAATACATTGTTAAGGAAGAATTGCAAAAACTACTTGATGAAGAATTCATCTACCCCATCTTTGACAGTGAATGGGTCTCTCCTTTGGTGCTAGTGCCAAAGAAAAATGGTAATTGGAGGATCTGTGTCAATTATCAGGAGCTGAACAAGGACACTAAAAAGGACCATTTTCATTTGCCTTTCATAGATCAAGTGTTAGATGGTTTGGCGGTGAAAAAGTTTTTCTCCTTCCTAGACGAGTTTAGCGGGTAAAATCAAATACAAATCAGCTCGGAAGACCAAGATAAGACCACTTTCACTTGTCCTTGGGGTACCTTTGCATATCAAGTCCTTCCTTTTGGTTTCTGCAATGCTCCCGCCACTCTCCATAGAGTAGTATTGTGTATATTCTCTCAACTAGTTCATGATGCAGTGGAAATATATATGGATGATTTTACTCCTTATGGTTCTAACTTTCAGGAAGCTTTATCTAACCGGGGAAAAGTTTTGGAAAAGTGTATTGAAATGAACCTGTCCCTCAGTCCGAAAAAATGTGAGTTCTTGATGATTAAATGGACTGTGCTAGGTCATGCAATATCTCAACAAGGATTGCAGGCGGACCCCAACAAAATTTCCATCATCCAAAGGGTCCAAACTCCTCAAAAGGTGAGATATGTTTGAAGTTTCCTAGGCTTAACGGGATATTACAGAAGATTCATTAAATATTTCAGTAAGTTAGCCTCTCTGTTGTTTGGTCCTTTGGGAAAAGATGTCGAGTTCATATGGACTGAAAATGTTAGGAAGCCCAAGATACCTTGGAAAGAAAACTTGTGACTGCCCCAATTTTGAGGGGCCCAAACTAGGCCCTACCTTTTCACATTCACACAGATTCATGAAACAAAGCAATAGGAGCAGCCTTGCGACAAATTGATGAAAATTTACCATATGCCATATACTTTATAAGTAAAAATTTGTAAAATGTGGAGTTAAAATACACGGTAACCGAGAAGGAACTCCTATCTATAGTACATTCCTTAAATAAATTCAGACATTACATGACAGGCTATCAAACCTTTGTAGACACTGATCATGTTGCAATTAGGTATTTAATGAATAAACCAGATGTAAATGCTCGCATTATTATATGGTTGTTTTTACTGCAGCAGTTTGATTTAACCATTGTAGATAAGCTTGGTAAAGAAAATATTGTTACTAACTTTTTGTCTAGAGCAAATCTCCCTGTAGGTGAGGAAGGAATGGTGGATAATCAAATGCTAGATGAGCACCTATTTGTTATCTCAGTACTCTCTCCATTGTTTGTTGGTATAGCAAATTACTTGGTTTCAGAACAGCTTCCACCACACTTGTCCTCGAAAGAGAAGATCAAGATCATGAGGAAAATCACTCCTTTCACTTGGATTGGGGGCAATCTCTTCAAACATGCCCCAAATCAGATCTTGAGAAGATGTGTTAGGTAAGAGGAAGTTTTTGACATTCTCCTGACGCGCCATGATGCGCCTTGTGGAGGTCATTTTGCAGCAAAAAGGACTGCCTTCAAAATCTTGCAAGTAGGCTACTATTGGCCCACTCTTCATCAAGATGTGAAGAGATATACCAGCCAATGCGATCGGTGCCAAAGTATGGGGAAACCTACTCCAAAGGATGAGATGCCCATGCAACCTCAAGTCAATTTTGAGCCAATTGAGAAGTGGGGCATGGACTTTGTGGGTCCTATCAATCCTCCTTCAAAATAGAAGCAATACATTATTGTGTGCACTGATTATATGACAAAATGGGCAAAGACGAAAGCAATAAAGGTAGCAATAGAGGAAAAAGTAGCTAAGTTTTTAAGAGAAAACATATTCTATAAGTTCAAGCATCCAAGAGAATTAGTTACAGATCAAGGTAGTTAGTTCACTTCCAATTTGATTGAAGACCTACTCACACATCATAAAATCAAGCACAGGACTTCCACCCCTTACCATCCACAAGCTAATGGCCAAGTGGAAGTCACTAATAGAGCTTTGGAAGGAATTCTGACCAAGGTAGTGAGCAGCAACAGAAAAGATTGGGAAGATAGACTAGTTGAGGCCACCTGGGCCTACAACACAACATGGAAGACCACCACAGGGTTCACACCCTATGAACTGGTCTATGGGAAGAAGGCTTTGCTGTCAATAGAATTTGAATACAATACACTAAGGATGGCAGCTCATCTATACCTAGATCTCAGCCATGCGAAAAGGGACAAGTTACTCCAGCTCAATGGATTGGATGAACAAAAATTGCAGGCCCTTCTCCACACAAAGGTAGTCCAGCTTCAAAGGGAAGTATGATATGATAAAAATATCAAGGAGAAGCAATTCGAGGAGGGAGATTAGGAACTACTCTATGAATCAAGGTATAAAGACTTCAAAGGCAAGTTGTGGACAAGATGGTCAGGAACCTGCATTGTGGAAAAATGCAATGACAATGGTCCAGTTCTGATTAGAACCATTGATGAGGAAGCATCCCCATTCTTGTCAATGGACATAGGTTGAAAATTTACAAGAATCCCCTCTCCAAGCGAGAGTTCATTGAGGATCTGAATAAGATAGTGTTGGTAGTAGAGCAGGTCTTAGCCCCTACACCACCCACTCACTGAGGAAGCATAAAAAAGAAAAAATAATAAGGACTTAAGCGAAAACCTCCATGAGGCACTTGAGCCCCATCATTGGGTTGAAAACCTCTTTTGAGGTGGCCCAGAGATGAAAAAAAAAAAGAGAAAGGATAAGATCCTTGGGTGAAAAACTCCCTTGGAGGCGTCCAGGGTAGTCAATTATGGTAAAAACCTCTTGGAGGCGCCCTAGTTGTCTTTCAAAAAAAAAACACAGAAAGAAGAAGAAAAAAACAGAAGAAAGAAGAGAAAAATTGATCTTTAAAATGCATTACAGGTTACAGGTGGACCACAAGAAGCAAGAGAAGAGGCCACAAAGCTTACTTCACCTCCTCCACACTCTTCTCCATCATATCTAACCTTCCTTCCACCTCACTGTGTATCCAACAGGAGACCCTGTGTGTTCTATAGGAGGCTCCTGTAGAAATCAGAGAAAGCTCAAAATAGATTTTAAAAATAGTTTGAGGAGCTGGGAATTTTCATGGAGAGCATGTAGGCCATCCTACAACTATCCACTATCTTGACCATCCATCCCACACCTACACCACCTCATTACCATTGATTTCTTCCCTTCCCGCAGAAAAAACACAGAAACTAGTTTTTAGAAAAAACAAAGAAATAAAAAGAGAAACACCTACAAAAATCACCTACAGCTTACCAAATATCTCTCCATCACCATCAGCATCACAGGTAGCATCCTTATAGCTCCCAGAACAAGAATCAACTAAAATTTTTAAATGGAAAAGTAACTACAAGAGCTCCTATAGTAGCTGATCCCCTTAAAATCAAGCCACAATGGCGAAGTAGGTGCAGCCATAGGATTGAAGAGGATGTCTGAAGCTAGATCTAGCCAGAGGGTACCTGCACAAAGCAACAAGCCACACATTAGGGAGCAAAAAGTATACAACAGAGGAGATATAGGGATGCAGCGACTGAAATACAAGCATGCAGCAGTAAAGAAACCAAAATGCACCATAGCACGAACATTCAACTTGCAAGTAAGTGTCTAACCCTCTCCTTTGTTGCATCTGTGTAGTTGAAAATATGCATAAGCGAATGAGATGGTTAGGGTTGAACGATAAAGGTGGTCAGTTAACTGGCCACCCTCATCCTGTTTGACTGCGCTCATCTGGAGATGCCACCACACATGTGCCTAGTCAACTCATAGAAAATCCAAAGGACAAGTAGTGGGGGTTATACAAACTCCGATGAACTCTGATGCAACGATGGGAATTGATTGCAGGAAATATTCATGAAGAGCCATGATGACGGAGCAGTGGGGACCAATGATCTGAATCTAGCAACATATCATTTTTCCAGCTCACCCCATCATCGGAAATATCTCAAAAAACATAAGTACTCCTCATTAGGACTCCTTCACCACGTTTTCTTCCATTTCATCCTCGTCCACTTAGTTGCAGCAAGCTTTATACCACCTCCATAGCCTCGAAACCATCGTTTTCTATCGTTTTCT
>APFE031201954.1:0-17745 GCA_000404065.3 Pinus taeda
TTGGATTCTAAAATGGATACCAAAGAAGTGGTAAGTTATTTCAATGAAAAGGCTTAATTTCATCTGTCACTATTTGAGGTGCTTTCATTTCTATAGTGTTTTCTAGTATAGGTATTATATTTTATGCTTAGTTCAAGGAGTTTTCTTCCAATATGTCTAATAATAAAATGTTTTTTGGCAGTTGTCACACTCAACACTTCTATCTGAAGTGGTAAGTAATAGATATAGAGCTCATTAAAGAATTTATTTTTGAAATTAAGGCTTTCCATGATGTGGCTGAGGAAGTGAGCACACATATATTCTTCTAAGCACTTTTTATGCTTGTACAATTTACCTCCCATATGTCTTTCCATATATCCCTTGTACCTTGTTACCTCCCAATGTACCTTGTTACCTCCAAACTTGCAAGTAAAATGTTACCTTCCATATGAAGAATTATCAACCACTGAGACAGAAATCAATGTTTCACCTGCCAAAGGTCCCAATGTTCAATCAAAAGAAATACCCATAGCAGCAACTCCACCTCCTATCCTAGATCTTCTTGGTTATTTGAAAGGTTTAGGAAATGCACTTGTCCCCAGAGATTAGTGAGAAGTAGGCTCTAGGTGTGTATTAGATAGTCATTTCAATTTCATTTTGTAAATAACAAATGGAAAATATTGGATTTATTATTATTAGATGTGAATTTCATTTACTATGACAAGCCTCAACATGATTAAAGCAACTTGTGATACTTGGTTAATGGTTTGTGCAGGCCTCCATTACCTGTTTTACTTCCATCATCAGTATGTCAAGGCCTTCAGATCAATGGGAAACTTATATGGCATGATGGTCAAATTTTTTACAGCTTGAAGTTTTAGAATAACTCTTTTGGTCTTGCAGCTGCTAGACCTCTATAGGTGCAGTTCATAAAATGTGAAAATAGTTGAGATATTAGTTCTATTTACTGTAAATATTACTAGTTTAATAGGATGTAGATGAACATGTATTTTGAGTCCTTTTTCTAAGTTTCGTTACTGATAAATTAGGTACCACCATTGTAGCCTGTACCTGGCCACACACTACTACCTATGGTACTATTTCAAAACATATTTCATGGACTAGCAAACACTCTTTTGTAGGTGGAAGTAAAAAATAATCAACAACTTGTTTCGTATTTTGATGATAATATTTCATTTGAAGTTTTCTTCACTGAGGATGGAATATGGAGCATGCAAAATTTCTGGAGGTAATAATGATTGCTAGGATCTAAATTTTAAGCTTTGGAAATTTTCTTCATTGAGGACGACATGATGGAGCGTGCAACATTTTTGGAGGTAATAATGAATGCTAGGACCATTCCCTCTCTACCTATGCATTCGACTCTGTTGGATTTTTAGGACATTTGGGTCAAAAGGATTGGGCAGGAAGGAAAAGTCGAAGAGATCAAAAGGGGAAGAGGAAGAGCACATAGACGGTGAGCTTGTTCTCTCCGTTGAAAACCTACAGGAAATCTAGGATGAGCTTGAGAGCATAAGTTCCAATGCACTTTGAAAACTATTTTTTGGGCGTTATTTTATTTTATTTATTTATTTTTAAATTGGTTTTTTCTTGTCTTTTTTGAAAACATTTTGCCCATTCCTTTCTATATGTCTTATTTTTTTGATTTATTGCTGCATCTGTGGATTAATTGAATTTTTTCTTGTCAGTGGGTTGCTTGAGAATGATTTGTTATTGCTCTTAAGAGTGGGTTTAAGGAAAAGAGAAGTTTTTCCAGTAAGTGCATACTTCATCTTCATATTATTTCAGTATTTTGGATATGGACATTTTGATTGGTTTACATATATTGTTTTTCCAACAGTTCCTCGGAAACTGTTTCAAGGGAAAATTGAAACTGGAACATCCTCAAATTAGTTATTTCAGTTTTTTTTCCATATCCATTTATTGTTTGGTCATGAGTTGGTAAAGCTCCGGGTTCAACAAATGTAACATTTTTTGTGACAATTATTGATGAGTTATAGTCTGCCTATTTAGCATTAGGTTCATAATGACGTGGTGACCTGGGGTACTCTCGGCCTAGTCGCTGCCCCCAAAGGATCTAACAACATTGCTGGACCTAATGGCAATAGCTCACAATTATATTAGACACATGCCCTTAGGGAAGGGCAGACCTACCTTACCTATATGGTTGTTTACACTCGGTTTATTCTTACATTCACTTTTTTATTACTTGTTGGAAAGATTTCTTCAACTAATTAGTGGATAGAGTTTAAGTTGGATTCCAGATGACAATTAGAGTATTCCTACATTACATATTTGTAATTTCATAGTTTCATTCACATTAAGGAAGAACTAGATTCATTGTATCACTTTTGTTTTCCCTTTCCCCACTTATATAGTGATGTTGCAGCTCTGGATTCTATATTTTCCTTTTACTTTTTCTCTTTGAGATTGAATCTAAAGTTTCGAGTACCTAGCAGAGCCTTTTCCTCTTGTATCATAAGATGCATGTGTGTGTAAACCTATGTAGTTGATGAAATAAGTTTGGAGTGGATTGAAACAGTGAGATTTTGCTGTGGTGGTGGTGATGAATCATTTTTTCAATTGAGCATAACATGTCTATATGATATAATGCAGAAAAATAGAAAACAAAGTGATCATCTCTAGTTGTGTTGAATGTTAGAAATGGGGGCCAACTGCAATTTTTTTGGTCTCCAGATGAATTGAAAATGTCCTAGTGCACTCTGGGTTGTTCTATCACTAGTCTTACATGGGATGTTTGTATTAGGTCATTTAGGTTATTATTTTTTTTAGTTATTATATGATGTCCAACTATGTGGGGCCTTCTACATGGGTAAATTTCACTTGGGTATTATGGACAATTGACTCCTCAATTATTTTTTGTGCTTTACCTTTCACTATAGGGTCTTTAACATTTATTATTGTTTGATACACTGAGCATTAAATATCATCTGCCCTTCTTTGTGCTTTGCCTTTCACTACAGGGTCTTTAACATTCAAATAAAGCTTTCTTTATATATAATTTATTTGAATGAAAAAAAGGGAGAGAGTGGTTGTTTCAATTTCTCTAGCATGGCATTGAACAAACTATGAAACACATCATTTCTATTTTAACAGAACAAGCATGCAGTTCATTGAATTAAAAATCGAATTATATCAAAGCTACACATCAAAACATCTATCTTTAAAAATCCCCCTATTACGGAACAACATGGAAATATGCTTATTTCCATTAGAATCTATTGTCAAGGCTATTATAAGCAGCTTAATGTTTTGAACAGTGCAATCTATTTACATGAGATCCCCATTATGAACTAAAGGCATTCTAGGAAGGGGTGTATTCCTTGTGTACAATATGAAACAAGTTTTTCTTTAGATATATCAACTTTTCTTATAATACAACATTCAATAATCATGTGATTCTAGATCCTATGAATAGTAATAATAGGATACATAGGATTGAGAATTGACCATGGTTGGCAATGTCTAATCTCAGTAATTAGGCAGTGAAGACTGCAACTGAAGAAGGTGATGATAGCAATCTACAGCAGAAGGCCTCTGATTTGGGTCTTGTTCCAAGCATCTATTCTGTAAATTCCTCAACAACTCAAACACATTCAGCCCACTTTTTCTGATAAGGCTTCCATAGCTCCACACATCAACTTTAACCCAATGAACACCCCTAGACATCTCAGGAGCATGGTTCAAGCCACTAAGATTATGAGGGTAAATCTGAGGTGCATCAATGGCATCCTCAAAATCTATTATAAACCTCTCATCTGATTCAACGTTTTTCATCACATTATCCCACCTGAGATCCCTGTGCATAAATGAAAGGGTGTGCAAAGACACCAGTGCCTTGGTCACAAATTTCAGAGTTTCCACAAGCTATTTGGGTTTGGTTTTTGGGTTTGTTCGTAGTTTTTAATTTTTATCCTTTTTCTTTAATTTAAAATCAACGACTATTTTTATCCTTTTTCTTTAATTTAAACTCAACCACTATAAATGTAATTTTAAGGATTGCCATAACTCTTCATTTGGTTTGGTGTTTGGGTTTGTTAGTAGTTTTTAATTTTTATCTTTTAACTCTTTTCTTTAATTTAAAATCAATGACTATAAATGTAATTTTAAGGATTGACATAACTCTTCACATAATTTTTTAAAGTGTGCTACCTGAATGGAAGAGCATCTACTTCACAAGCAGGAGGTTGGTGGTTCCATTCACTGTGGGTTAACATGAATTAATCAATGATTTTGTAGTTCATTTTCAATTAATTTTTTTTTATATCCATTTATTTCAATGGTGAGATATTTTTGGATTCATTGTTTTATATTGTCTCTAAAGAGACAAAAGTGATCTTTAAATAAAAATTTTATCATCTCTAGAGAGACAATAGCTAGTATTAAACACATATTGTCTCTAATTCTAGTGTTGTCTTTAGAGAGACAAAAATTAAATTGTCTCCTAAAAGACAATAATGGTTGTGTTATATACTCTCTTTATAGAGACAATATTTTTTAAGACAATAATCTTTAAAACAATATTCTTTAAGACAATAATAAAAAAAACACTATTTTTCAAGGCAATAATTTTTGAGACACGCTCTTAAAGACAATATTTAAGACAATACACAATTTTTTGTTTGTCTTAAGTTAAGACAATTTACCCAAAAATTGTCTCAAATATTGTCTTAAAACCCTCCTTTATGTAGTAGTGTTTGTTACTCCAAGCTGTCTGACAGCTTCCAGTCTAGCCCAACAAGTTTTTTTAAAACAATTAGGAATGTACAATGCTCATACACCAAAACATTGAAGTACACAATAAAATTCAAAGAGATATATATTATTTTTTATGAAATTAAGAGAGAATTGTTACAAGTAACCAATAGAACATAAAAATTCAAAAATATTTAATATTTTGTAATTGAGTGTTAAAACAAATAATGAAACATTTATAATTACAATAAATTATGATAATTTATTGTATATGTGTAGGTAATATGATAGCCCAATAATACTATATACCTTTATAATCACAATAAGTTATGATAAATTTACTTTGTATGTGTAGGTAATATGATAGCCCAATAATACTATATACGTTCAAGGAGTACACTCTCTTAGTCTACCACAACACTGAATCCACCTTTACTTATCAATAGAAATAATGCTGTTCAATTTCGTCTTTCTCCTTAATAAAATCAGGCAACAACGTAAAAGAATCTCTCACTTCTTGAAATTGGAATTTGAAGACCTGCCTTCAAGGAATGGACGTTACACCTCTTTTCGTTCTTTTAGGCACTTCTACCATCGTAGAGCAGACAATGGTGACAATATCCCAACATTTCAAAATATGGTTTCAATAGTGTTCTGTACTTCTTTTCTGAACCCCAAATTTTCATGGTTTTCATATGAGTGAGCTCCATTACTCATTGATCCATCTTCAAGTTTGAATTTTCTATCAAATAGTACATAAGCTGCCGATGTCCAAGATGGCCACGATGAGCATAACATGGATGGGTGCATCAATATTACGTTAATAAGAGAGCGTTCATAACAGAGTCGAGTCTCGACCGATTGGGAACGAAGTGCAGTTTTAGACAGCGAAGTAACGGGGATAGTCAGAACTCTACGACAATCAGTCGGTTAACTAATCACTTGGCTTAATTGGCGGAAACCGAAGAAATTTCCTACTTACCCTTATAGGCATTAACCAGGAATGGCTTTCCATCTTTAATCAAACTAGATTTATGCATTTTCTGAGGTATACGGCATTGTGATTCCACAAAGAAGGGTCATTAGATATCTAAATGGGGTGATATCACTTTCCTCTTCATCAATGATATGCACTGAGATGCCAAATTTGAACTTACATTGTTTTGTGGCTTGCAGTCTGGTGTCCTTCTGAAGCCATCCCAACGGAAATGGTGCACGATGTGGTCTTCAATCCCAATTTTTGTTGCCTCCGAAGACCAGATTCTTCTAAGTTCCCGAGTCAAACAGTGCAGCGACTTATGGTGCGCGATGTGATCTTCAATCACAATTTCTATGGCCTCCGAAGACCAGATTCTTCTAACTTCCCGACTCAAACAGTGCGGCGACTTTCTTTATATTCATATAGATCTTTATGTCGAACAACCGTTCTCTCAACACTAAATTTCAGCATCTCATACTCATTAGCTGGTGGTTTATATGCTCATAAGCGGGATCTTCTCATATGGATCAGAGTGAGAAATCATATGAGAAGATATACATCACATTGAATAATTTGAATATACATTAGTTGTATGGCTAGTTGATGAAAACCTGAAACGAAGGGTTTTGAGATCATCTGGCAGATGATATCTCTAACAGTTGATAATCATCTGGCAGATGATATCTCTCTGAATATATTCAAGCTGGAAATTGTTCTTTAAACGAAAAGATCAAGCAAAAAGGTTAGGAGCATGGAACGATATCTCTTCCTATTGTTGATTTACCAGATCCAGAAAATGATTTTTGCAGTTACATGATGCAGAATTTTTTATACTCGAAAACAATTTTAGCAATATAGAATTGTAAGTATTTTGAGAATCATGAAATATATTGATATTTATATTTAAAAGTACATTGAAAATACATTTAAAACAACTAGAAATTATAATACTAAAAATGGTATAACTGATTAAACTGTGCATGACTTCGAATATGACTGGAAAATATAATACCCCTACCTAAATTCATGAACATATAAAAAACCTCTCCGGAAAATTTCTTTATTAAAAAAATAAATAAAATTATATACGTTTTTCCAATCTCGCAAATGAACCTGTCACAAATGAACAGATTTTTCGAAAGTTGTTCTGATAGGACATGCTATGACTTAAAGAGATTGGTTTTTTTCCAATCTCGAAAATAAACCGGTCAGAAATGAACATACGATATGCTATATTTAACAAGTTGGTTTACATGCTGGGAGGTTGGAGCTTAAGCATTCCAGGTATCCTCGCAGTAAATTACATCTTACATCTGCTGCAATACTGTCTGGCAGCTTACGACTCAAATAATGTATTTTAAACATTTTATAATAAAAAAAATCTATGAAATGCATGGTCTCCTTTAAGGAGTAAGCATAGCAAAAGGAAAAAGTGTTAAAGATATCATTATTTTAGGGGACTTACTGCTTACTATTTAGTTCCTTAATAATGGGAACATCTAGAAAGACAACTTCCTTGGACTAGTGTTATAAAGATCAAAAGATTAGGTGATTTTTTTCATTTCATGAAATCATACCATATTCTCAAATCTAATAACGAGGAATATAACCCGCTTCTTGGAAGAAACCATCCGAGAAACAAATGGCTCTAAAAGTATTTATCTTATTCCCTAGGTTCTTTATGGCTCCATTTGAAAATTTGTTTCTTTAGCCCACACACCATTGCATTATGGATCCCCTTAGAATTAAACAAGCATGGATAAGTTTAATGAAAGATGTCCGTCCATCTTGAACATGGCACTCACTAATAATCACCTCCACGTAGTGTCATTATATTTCATTTCACAAGCTTATATTTCATTTCACAAGCTTAGGATGATTTCATCCATTTGTCCGAGGCCTCGAACCATTTCCCACCCACGATTGTGATGGATTTTCCCAAAACAAGTATTGAGGAATTTATTTCCAAATTGGTATGATTCGTGTGACTAGACAGGGGCATTAAAGCTAAATTCGAGATGAGCACTAATCAGATTTCACTTATCTTTGTGTCTGTGTCTATGCAAAGTTCGCTAACGCAAAAACTATAAATTTCGGTCTATAACAGTTTTGCGTTTCAAGGGTGGCGTTAAGGGGGTCATCTCCCTAGTTGCTCTATGATTATCCCAATCGTTGGAAAGTCGGAGGACACAAAACACAAAATCATACATAAAACACATGAGGTGTGGCTTTTCTATTGATCACACAAAACTTGATTCTTACGATGATCCCAGTGAAGGGTATTTAACCTTTTTCAACTAGCGACCTGCCTAAAATATGCTGACACACATACATACTCAACTCAGTTAACACACGCTCTAAATATGCGCAGAACTTAACTCTTCATCCATCACTCGACTTGACTCAATGCTCAACACTCAACACTCATTTAACTGACTCTCTAATTTTAGCTAACTCCACATGCTAGAGAAATTACAAATTCTTACACTCCCCCTTAATTATGATTGTATGACTCAACATGAATCAACGTGACTCAACTATGCCTACTAGGCTTATAATAGAAATTGACTCAATTATCACTCAAACATGCCTATTGGTCTATGTCTGATCTATCCTTACAATGACTCAAGATTTTCATAATTTTTCATATATCTTTACTTGCTGATCATGCAATTTTTCTTTCACTTTTCTTGAATTTGTGCTAAAACACAATTTGATCTTCTCTACTATATCTTCCTCTTCAAATATTCATTCAACCATGGACTGCTACCATAACATTGCATCTTCAAACTGTCTTCTTTTCTCTGCTTCTTTCCCTTCATATTCCTTACAATATTTCTGCCATATTTTTTGATAGAAAAATCTTATCTCTTCTTGACTCAATTATTGGAAAGTCATTTCAGTGCATTCACCTTTGTCTTCAGAAAAATCGATATTAATCTTTTCACTTTCATCATCAATTACTGCGATTTTTTTCCTATAATATGCACACTCAAGATAATTATTCATCATTTCATTCAATTCTTTTATTCTAGCTCCCACTTCAAGACTCTCATCAATTTGTTTAATAGGTTCTTGAATCAATTCTTCAATGAGCTTCAAATCTACATCGAACTTATTAACAACTTTGTTTTCAACTTTTTCACCCATTCTATTCTGAACATCTCCATATTAAAAAACAATGTTAAAAACATCTTTATTATGCTCTTCAGTGAGAGCTTGTTGCTCTACCTCTTCCTTCTTTGTCTTCTTTTCTACTTCATTGAGACTATCTTCCACTATTATGTGGTCAGTGGATATTCTCACCAAAAACTATTCAATCACTTTATCATATTCTTGATCATCAACTACTGCTAGATCACATATTGTTTCATGAGGAGTTTTAACTACCTCATATCTTGCTGCTACAGTGGCAACTTCAACCTTCAATTCTTCATCAAACATACTGCTTATCATTTTTCCACAATCAATCCATGTTTCAAAAAAGAGACCACACATATCACCAACGTAATGTTCATCCACACTATGGTGGGCTATCTGAGCATGCATATGCTCATTGTCAATTGCATTGAAGATTCCAACCTCACCAAATCCATCAATTGTGGTTGGATTCACCAATTCACATATAACTTTGAAGTCGTCATCCACATGTGTCTCATCACAGTGGGATTCAAAATCATCTGTATCATCCACATTACAATGGATTCCTTAAGAATTTATTTTCTCTTGTTTTGTTTCACATACAAAGGCTCTTGCTTCTCTCTTTGCAATATTTGTTGCATCTTCTTCATCCATATGCATGCTTGAATAATGGGTTTCAATTTTATGGTCTTAACAACCATTATCCACTTTTGAGTGGGATTCTCCAAGCTCTATTTTCCTCTTAGAGTCTTTCTCATCTGCTCTGAGATCTATGGCTGACTTCTTTACTTGTGACATAACCTGCTGCTGCATGTCACTCCCTCTAGCCCAAGAAACTTCTTCGTCTATTGCTAGACTTCTCAATTCCTTGGTTGTGGCCTAAGCCTTTCCAAAAATGACAATGATCTTTGTCTCTTATTTTTAATTTATTTTCTTCATATTCTTCTGTCGCGCTTTGCGACCCATGACTAAGGTAATTTATCTGTTTTATAGTTTATTTCTTGATTGCAGGAGGCTATATTCCATATTACACCCAAAAGAAAATATGATTTTTAATATGCGCCTTCGTAAGGCACGATCTTCACAAAAAAAAACCATGTCATGCATATAAAGCAACGAATCTTGACCATGAATCTTCTATCAAAAAATCCTCTTCGCTCTATTAACACAACCTTGCCTGATGACGTGTTTCTTGCTAATGATATCCATGATATAGAAGGACTGTGTTAGTCCTCTAATGCTCTATATTCAGAGGAAACAAGCATGCTTGCAAAACACGGTAAGTTTTTCACCATTAACATGGCTCTATGGTAAGCCCATGAGTGTTATATCATTTGAATACCAATGTAAGGTGTGTTATAGCTTAAACAAGAGGAAAACATATTTCTCTCCTCTCTCTCATAGATTACTGTTAATCCATTGTCCTTCTCTCTTTATAACCTCACTTTGACACCAATTTTTTGGAAATATAGAGAAGACAAAAAAAATAATTCACACACAAATCCACATGAGCTGAGGATCTTCTATTGATCCCACAAAACTTGATTCTTACAATGAACCTCGTGAAGGGTATTTAACCTTTTCCAACTAGTAACGTGCACACATACTTAACTCAATTAACGCACACTCTAAATAAAGATGACACTTAACTCTTCATCAATCATTCGACTTCACTCAATGCTCAACACTCAACACTCAGTTAGGTGACTCTCTAATTCTAGCTAACTCCACATGTGGGAGTAATTACAGTTTTGAAATCCACGTCGGGAATTAGACAAGGGAATTACAGGTAATTTGAGATGAGCACTAATTAGATTTCACTTATGCTTGTGTGTGCACATGCGAAGTTCGTTAATGCACAAACTGTAAATTTGTCTCTGGAGCAGTTTTGGGTTTCAAGGGTGGCGTTAAGTGGGTCATCTCTCCCTAGTAGCTCTATGATGAGCCCAATCTCAAGTGTTCGATTCGGGTTTCAAGGGTGGCGTTAAGTGGGTCATCTCTGCCTAGTAGCTCTATGATGAGCCCAATCTCAAGTTTTCGATTCGGCCTCTCAGTGGGTCATTCCAGTGGACTTGCCACTTTTTTTTTTTTTTTGGAAATTATAGAGAACGGAGGTGTCTAGTTTGGAAGCCATCTAAGCAGCGCCAGGAAACTTCTTCGTAGGTGAAAATTTTTGGGCTCAAATTCTTAATGACAGAGGTACAACATTATTTACTTTCTCCATTTGAAATTTTGGAAGCCTTCCTGATTTAGCTGCAAATCCCAAAAGCCTATGTTAGTCTCTCATAGCTCTGAATAACAATTCTCTCTAATTAAGAAATATTAAGGTTTCATTGGATAATTTCATTGTATTTCAGTGGTTCCTCAGTTGTTCATTCATATGTTCATCTCAAATTATATGTTTCTTATTCATATATGATGCCTCTCAGTTGACACTAGTCGCCAAACTGGAGAAGCTGGCTAAATATCTTCGTGGTAAAGCGGAAATGGCCCTGTTAAGTTATAATATTTCTGGGATTAGTATTAATACTCTTGTAGGGGTCATCCGGTGGTATCCCTTAGCTTTTGAATTACATTAGACTTTTGGTTGGCATTTCCCCATGAAACCTGTTTCTTCCTCAGATGAATCCTCTACAAATATCGCTTGATCTCATTGTTTGTCAACTCATAAAGCCATGCACATGGATGATTATGGTTTGCAAGTGAATTTTTTCATATGTACCATCACCAGGTGGATTAAATAGAAAAATTATAAGTCCTTCAGAACCAGATTAGTCGCCTTATTGATGAGGTTGGCACACTTAAAAACATAATCATGGATTTGAAAATGAGCAGCGTGCTTACTACAGTCATTGGCGAGATTGAGGATGATATTGGAAAAATGGATATTTATTTAAATTTCTGAGCAACTGAGAATGTTTCATCTATGTCCATAGGGTTCCCTTGCTTCCTTTTCTATTTTCGTGTTCTGGAGTCTTGCCTTTTGTAATGGACTGTAATGGAGTCCTCAAAGTTTCTTGGTCTCCGTTTTGATGTACACAATAATAGAGCCTATTGTTAGTCTCCTAAGTCTTAAATTGTCAAAGGTTGGTAATGCTTTTTCTCTTTGGTGGGAAGTGGAACTGATGACATAAATCTCGGGTGCTTGCTACGACTAGGTGCAGATTTTATCAATAATATGCTCATTTTTGTTTAAAAAATGCAATAAAAAATTATTATAATAGTTGTATATATATACTAGAAGTTTTTTAGCCATAAACATTCAGGCCTACTCTACCATGGTGTTGGTTAACCTAGAAATAGGCTTAGTTATATTATTATGGATCAATACAAATTACTCATATGCATGCCCATCAAACAATAACTCATGTTCATATGAGACATGTTAGTATGCCAAATTTTCTTTTTCTTTTTCTAAGTAATTAATTTAATTAAAAGGGGAGAAAGGGAATTAGTGACTAATCAACAAACAACCTCTTATTTATGACCACTACTAAGAATGTTTGATCATTTTTCATGGAGGTTAAATATGTTCCAACTACCTAATAAATTTCATTGGTGGATGGTAGGGATTTAACCTCCATGAAATATGTTATATTATTCTTAGTAGTAATCACCGATGGAAGGTTGAGATTTACCTTAAAAGTAATAATGCCCTTTCAATTAATTTTTCATAAGCACACTTGTATTAATCAAATAATAATACAATATAAATATATGAATGCTTTCTCAATAGAGAGAAACAATGTTTATCTCTCAATCTAACTATATCTAACAACCTACTAAAGACTCCAAACAAACTCCATTACTTATAATGCATTGCACCCAAGGAAAGTAGGAGATATAACTCTAACATTCATCCTTAAAGACTACTTTGTCTTAATCTTGATAAAAAAACTCTATTTGTGGTCGAAGATAACAACAACAATCATTACCAAAAATGATGGAATTTCATATAAAGGCACAACCATCTATCAGAATACATGGGTAACTAACTACTACAACCTTTGGTTTACTACGATGATCTTCAGGTACATGGTTCATTCAACCATCATAACATCATACTTGTACTTATACTTGTACCATGAATTGCCTCTACATCTCATCATCATCACCTTAGGCTTTCTCAGCTCACCCGTAACCATGCTATGGATTTTGTTAGCTTATATTCAACAATGTTTTGGGTTTTGTCGGCTTACCCTAAAATAAGCTTTCAATTTTATAGGTTTATGCTTAACTAGGATCTCAATTATCTTTCATCGCACTTCTAAGAAAATACAACATTGTACCAGAATCCTTCTATAAATGTTACCTACCTCTCAAAAACTTCATCACATAACAATAAGTGGCTTTGGATTAACACAAACCTACACTTACATATTGCTTTTTAGATTACCACGTACTAAACAAGGGTATGCATGGCTCATTAGGACAATATCATGACTAATTCATGTGCATTCAATGGAAATATCCATTTATGGAGATATACGGTACATACATTCCCAAGGAGCACTACATCAAACCACACATGGTATACTCTTGCTACAACGTGTACAACTCAGATGAAAACATGGTCATGAGTTTATTTTAATTAACACACAAATAAAATTTTTACCTTTATTGTTATACATCATCACTTAACCTTGGCCACCATCACAACCAATATAATTTGCTGGAATAATGCTTCCACAGGAACTACGAACTACATTCCTTGTACAAATCACGAAAGAAATCTTTAGTGCATTGAGAACCTTTCTATCCTCCCTACTATAAACTCATTATTTCACTCATTCAACCTACAACCAACACTTGGTTTCTTTAAATGAGAAAAATGGAACTTGTTTCCAACAAAAAGTGCCCATGCTCATGTTGTCATTTAAAAAACTATGATATACCAAGAGAAAACCAAAATACCGATGATGCCTCAAGATCAATGAGAACCTATTTCATTCTAGGGTCTAACATCAATCTGATCATGAAAAATTATCATGTGATCACCTTACAACATATTTCCATCTATTGAGATACATGGGTGCAATCCACTATACTTTCTAGTTATCAAGGTAAGTATTCTAGATACGGTATATATCCGTCTGAGCCTTACATTATTTGCACCTCCCAATCATGCCCAGCAATGTACCATTGAAACAATAGTTCATGGAACAAAAAATCATAGCAAAAAAACCCTTCTAGCTACAACAAATATTACTTTACAGACTTAGGAATGATATTGCATAAGAAAATATTATAGCGCTACTACATACATCAACAAGAAATACTAACATAATCATAGGAATATAATATTTCTCTTGTAGTAGCTTACAACACAGCTATTTGTTTCCTCAACTTTGGAATTGTCTTGGTTCTCCAAGTTTTGCTTTTCATTTTCTAGATGTTTGAAATCCAAGAAAAAAAGATATACCTCTATAGAGTTATATGGGTTAATAAGGCTTAATGATTTTACTCATGATTTCAAGATTTTACTCATGATTTTACATTACTAGAGCATAAAATTTATCCATTTGTTCCCATGTGATGATTCATCATTTACATCATGAGGTAGGTGATTGAAGACCAATCACAATTGCCACACCTAGTTAACAATAATATAACACATTTTGATGTCCATAATAGTAGCTATCAATGTTTTTATAGCAGTTTGAAACCATAAATTTATCCCCTATTCAACGGTACCTTCACTCGTCATTATTGTTGTCCATAATAAGTCTTTCCATATCTACTCCCTTACGTTGTTGGTTGAATATTTTAGCTCTCAATGTTCACTTGTTGCAACCAAAGTTACATTTGGTAAGGAGTTCCATATCATGATCATTATATCTTGCCTCACACTTTATCTCCTAATCCAAGCACCTTAATCCCACTCAACAATCACTTCTAGGTCATTGATACATTCTTCTCATCATACATCATTCCTTTTCTCACAAAAATGAAAGGAAACTCGCACAATGAAATGCAATTCAAATTCGTTTTTCCTGGCGGCTTTCAATGAGAAACATTAATTGCATGGGAAACATTGCAAGGGTAATCTCCTATAGGGGTAACAATATGGAATGGGGCTACAATTTCTACATGGACAATACCACTATGAATTGGACAAGTCGAGGCACTGGAGCCAACATCATACACAATCTTTAACTTCTCCAATAAGTGCATCAATACAAATCTATAATTTGAGCAAGTAAATTGAGGTCTTCTTTGTTTGACTAGATGCAAATTCTTTCACTTCTACACTTAACTATTGTGAAACATTACATGGCTCAAACGTAGCACCGTTCACATGGTTTCTATGAACCTTGGGAAGAAGACTTATGTCATGTGCCCTCTCACTCAATCTTAGTTCCACTCATTTTCTTGGGTATATCATTCTCGGATAGATTATGTAAACTAACATCCAGTCATCCATAACATCATTCGAAGACTAAATTTGGACTTATTTTCCTCATCAAGGTCAATTTTACCTCTGACAATGTTGTCAATTTTCTTGATAAATGTTTTAATATTTTCCTCATCTGATGGTTACAGCTTTGAAGAGTCCATGACTATGATCCAGTGTTTTTAGTTGCAACTTGGGAAGAGAGACTCTTGCATGTGGTACTCATTCAAATCTAAATGAGAATACATGAATCTCAATTTCTTCAAGACCTCAAAATGGAAAATCATACTTTGCAATGAGGGTGAATATGGAAATCTCCTATGGGCGTAATGATCCCCTCGCTAGGTACACTTGCCATGACAACGTCTCTTTGAGTCAAATAAAAAATGAAACCATTGCTTGAATGATAGATAAGTAAACATTGATACAAAAGATTCATAGTGACATAAAATAATAACACTCCCAAACAACAAATTTCTCTCCTCTCATTCAACCTTGGCTATCTCATGAGGGCCATGCTCCCTCCCAACTCATTTAATTCCTCTAGGCTATTGGATCTGTTATTTCACACTTTAAACTAAATTACAAGGTCTATGGTGAAGGATAGGTTATAAAAATCCTCTTTTCTAAATTCACCAAATCTCAAAACTAGTACCACCACCCTGTTCAACTCGTTGATATATTTCTAACAATATGAATTCCATCTCAATTTGACTCCCATATTGAACATTATTTCCATTTCAGACTTGGAAAATTAACCATATTAGAAAGGGATCGCCATGTAGCATGCTTATGTGACCCTTGTGGCCCTACCACGTCACCCTAAGAAATCCCACACCACTCATGATCCAAACATGGAATGCAGATGGCCATTAACAAGCCTCCATGTCACTTATAACATGGAAAGCTTGTAGGTCCCACTATAATTTTCCCCTTATATTATGAAACTAATTCTTGACATATCCAATTCAAAGGGAAATATTGAGTGCACACCTTATCAATTACGGACACAATGGACCTAAAACCTCAAACCTCTGTATCACACACAACCTCCATAGAAAATTTGGTCCTGGTCTCATCCATTATTTTCAATATGTGCATATCTCAAACACTACCACACATACCAAATTTCAGTTATGACACCCACTTACAGGGAAATATGGCCTTGTGCAAATTTTCACCCATGTGGGGCCCACCCCATATAAACTACAATATCTGTGGATATATATATTGATTATGATATACATCATTTCAAAGGGGTGCATGGCCAATCTGGTCGGATGCCCCAAACTAGTGAATTCATCCAAGAGGTTAAATTCGAATCTATCCCCTTCATGTGTCCAAATGGAGACTATTTTGGGAGATGAAAAAGGTATTCTACTCAAATAAAAATATACCAAGAGACCATCGAGTGTTGAAAACATAATGTTTTGTACAACGTTTATGTTAATAAATTTATTGAATTTTATTAGAATTCCTTAAGGAAAAACATTCGTTGAGAATGGGAAATTATATGGATAAGATCAACGTTATAAAATTCCACCTTCAAAGGATTTTTCTATCACCATAAAAGACTTACTGGTGCTAATAAAAGTAACCTATATAAGATCCCAAGAAAAGGAGACAATGTCTCTAAATGATATATTTAATAGGAAAACCACAAACCATGATTTTCGTGTGAGCTAAAGACTTTACCATGACCTACAAGTGTGAATAACCATAACATTAAAAAACTATTTGAAAACCAATAACTATTAGCATTGAAGTGAATCTTTATTCAACATACAGTAGACATATTGTTTTCCTGTCATGTGAGGTAATTTACAGTCTGAAAGACGACATTGAACCATAAATTTCAACAACATATCATATAAATGAAAACACATGCATTGATAGGATAACTTAGGGGATTTATGAAACCGATAATATTCATGTTAATTACTCCATAATTCATGAAGGTAATAACAACCACATAAATCAAAAAGTTCAATGGAACCATGAAGGTAAATAAAGAAAATCATTCACCGTGAACCTATAATAATCATAGTAACCCTCCATACATAATGTCGATCCATATATTTAACTGTCACATATCATACATATTAATCATCCATATTTCAAATTGATCCGGATTTAAACAAGAACGCAACAAATTACAGAGATAACCATATACACAAATATGCAGCGGAAATAATACTTCATTTCATTAATGGAAAATACTGAAATAGGCTTACAATCAGAAATGGAAATAAACTAGCTAGGGCGATGGTAGCTTATCTCTGAGAAGAGATGTGATGGCTACATGCCTCTGAACTTTGAACTGTGTTACAATGAGGCTCGCAGGCCTATTTATTATTGAGAAACAATGAAAAACCCTTCACATTCCAAAACCGAACCCTAGAAGATGAAACGCCAAATTGTGGGCCCCGTTTTGGGTAAATTGGTACATCAATTTCCCGGGGACGTAACTTTGGCATACGATCTCCGTTTGACGCGTACAATAGCTCATTAGAAA
>APFE031201958.1:0-25465 GCA_000404065.3 Pinus taeda
AACCCCACTTTATGGGGTCCGGGGCAGCGCCCCGAAAAATTTTTGGTTTTGGACCCTATGTTAGGTTGGGCGGACCCACCTATGGTTTTGTGCATGATTTTCGCACATGTTTTTTGGACGCGATGGTTTTCGGTCCATGGTATTGGATCGATGGTTTTTTTGTCCATGGTATTGGACGCGATGGTTTTCGGTCCATGGTATTGGATGCTTCAGCATGTATAAATATGTATTGTAACATTGAAAGGAACATAATGAAAAATCAAGCTGGTAGTGTCGGTTTTGAGATCCAGTGGGAAATCTCTGTGTATATGTGTTTTATGTGTTATGCTCTCGCATTTTTATTTTTCTTGTGATTTAGAATTCGTATGCAGGTAATTTCTGTACGGGGTTAAAACCTACACTTTGGGTTTTGGGTGCAGGAAAATGAATAATGACTTCAATTTTAGTAGGGTCCACCTGGTACCTTTGTTAGAAACCAAATGGCCAAGAACCACTCTTGCTTTGCACATTGATCTACATTTTTTATCACTCAAAGCAAGATGAGCCTCTTGGCAATGTAAAAGCACTTTTTATAGGTTTTTAAGAGCTTCATCAAACAAGTTACCAAACAAAGAAAAATAATCCATATAAGTCTCAACACATTCAAGGTCAACAAATATAGCTAGCACAACCCTTTGAAATGTAGCAGGTGCATTACACAACCTGAAAGGAAGCACTCGGTAAAAAATGTACCCCAAGGGCATGTAAAGGTAGTTTTGTCTCAATCTGAGGTGCGATCTGGATTTGGTTATACCCACTGAAGCCATGTAAAAATGAAAAGTACTTTTTACCAGCAAGGGTATCTAGCACTTGATCGATGAAAGGAAGGGGGGAGTAATCCTTGAGAGTGGCTTTGTTTAATTCTTGATAGTCAATTCAAATACGGCATCTCCCATCTTTCTTAGGGGCTATCACTAATGGAGAGACCCACTGATTGTTAGAAATGGGGTCGATTAAATTAGCATCTAAGAGTTTTTGTAATTCCTCCTTAACAATATCTCTTAGTGCAAGATTCATTTGTCTCTGGGGTTGTTGGACAGGTCGGGCTCCCTCCTGGATATATATGATGAGTACAAGTCTTAGGAGGAATGCCTTTCATGTCTTCGTAACTCCAAGAGAATGCATCCAAGTGACATCTCAATGAGGTAACAAGCTGCTCTTGCTGAGATGAATCGAGGTTTGGGATAATGTGTAAATATTTTCCTGGACTGATTTCAACAAGAGTGGTCTTGGGCTCGAGAGTACAGGAAGATGATGCCACAATATGGGATAACGAAGGATGGGAATCATAATTTTCTTGGAAATCCAGACTAAAGATCTGATGAAGTGTATCAAAACTAGGCATAGTGTCTAGATTGTTCAAGAAATCTCATAATTCACCATCCTGGGTGGACTTGGTATGATGCTGAATCGAAGAAATAGGCCAAGTCTCCTCATCGCTACTGTCATAATCTACCCATAATGTATCCTTGAGTTCCTGAATACATATAGCACGTGGGTTTAAGGTGACCTTTTTCCTAGAGTGTCCATGTGAAATGTACATATCACCAGAGCGACATCCAATATAAGAATCAGTCGTGGCAAGCCATGGTCGTTGTTGGCTTAGGGGGTCCTGAACCAAGTTCAGAGTTAATTTCGCTAGACAAATCCCTACACTATTGGCCCTTTTGGCATCAATTCACGTAGCGCAGGTTGAAGTCTCACCCGAAGCGGTATGGGGGGATGCTGGAACCATGTTTCCGCATCCAGAGATCAATGTGATGTCCTTTTATGCCCTAGATCTGCCTTCACATAGATCTATAAGCCCTTAGGGCTTGATACTGTGACTTCCATCAAATGGTCTCTAGACCTTTGTGTAGGTCTACAATTGGCTTTTATGGACCCTTAATAGACAAGTTATCTACTTATGCACACCATAAACTAACCCTAGGTTTGTGTTCATGCAGATCTTCTTAAGTGCTAATAACCATAACATAATGTATTTGAATCTTCACGTAAATACTTAACTCGTATTAAGTTCAGTTAATAATACTTATCCAATAGATTCATGCATCAATACATCATTATTTCATAAAGACAGTATTTTGTCACATCATATATCGCAAACATAAATAACATAAGTAAACAAATAAAACACATGAATTTCTCTAATAGTCTTCTTTATTGATCTTCAATATGAGGTTATAGACTCAAATTTCCCTATGCAATCAGCTGTAGGGGTTCACACACTCATGTGCAGACACTACTCTAGGCCTCTATGCACTCAGCTGCAAAGCCTTTCCTTCCTCTCAGACTCACTTCTACTCTATCTTCTATTGACCCATTATTCATTACTTCTTCTGCCCTTAGACTCTCTAAGACACATCTATTTATAGCTTCCCTTCATATAATTCCATGGTCTACAGACCATGGGTGGATCTCAAAACCAACTTGACTTTACATAGACAAGGGGCTGAATCCCTTTTGACTCCTAAATATCTACACACTCTGCATCCATAAATTGCAGAGACTTTACATGCTTTTACCAAAATTTTACATCAAAACTTGGGGTTTTAACCCCAAAACTGACCCAAGGGACCCCATCCCAATAGGTCCCCAACACAAAGGTTATGACTCGCCCTCGAGTCACTCAGCTGGCACAATGATCTTGTTATGAAGATCCCCCAGCTCCACCTGCAAAACAACAACTTCAGCAACGCTTTGCGTAGCTTCCTGTTTGACTTCGTCAACGAGCTGCTCTATAGCTAGACCTTCTGCGGCCAACTTGATCTTTTGTTGTGTTTGCTGCAAGCCTGTCAGATTCTCCTGAATGGTGGTTGTTACTTGGTAAGCTTCATCTAACCAAGGTCCCAACCTGGTTTTAAGCATGACCTCCTTCTATTGGGCAGCTTCTACCTGTGCGCGGAGCTGCTTCCCATCCTATAACTTGGTGAGGCACTATGATGGAGCAATTGAGTGCACTATCGCCTGGACCACATCATGCTTCTTCTATAGTTCGTGAACTTTTGTGTTCAACATCTGAAGGGTTGGGTCTTCCTACAGAGTCGTCACTAATTCCATTACCTACCTTAATAAGGTCGAGTAGTCAATGACTGCAACATCTAACGTGGTCATTCCTTCTTTTATAGTAGCTCTACACTGCTCCCCAACTTCGGGCGAAGTCGAGGGCTGTGATTTGAGCTGTAGCTCCATGATTTTAATGTTTAGTTCAAATTGAACTCTTGCAACCTCTACCTTTGCTTCACAAGCTCCTGCAACTAATTTTTGGATCTTGGCCTCTGGTTGTGCATCCTCAAGTATGTGCAACTCTAACACTATTCGACACACCTCTGTTACCCCAACCACTAGTTTTGAACTCAGTGCCCGGATAGTATATCTCTCTTTTAGGGCATGTGTCTTCTCAGTGAATATCTATTCATTGTTCACCTAGTACACGCTGATTAAACTGAGAGTGTGCTGCTCCTGAGCTGAAAATTCCTGTGCCTACAGCGCATGAAGAAATTCGTTGAGGAGTGCTGCAATGTTCAATGTGACATCCTTAAGGGTGCTTAATATGACCCAGTCATAAACTGACTCCACATGTAGGGACCCTTATGGTAGAGAAACTATTTGATGGTCCAATGTCCTAACTAGTTTTGCAGCTTGACTTGTCCTTGGTGCCAGGTTCATTTGTGTGGCTCTCACTTGACCTGAGCCCACCTGTATTCTGCTAGTTTGGATCTGTAGTTCGCACAGATCCTTCTGGACACTCCCCAGCATCTACATGTACTGTTGCTCAAATTGCTGCAACAGTTCGATTGTAGTATCCATTACTTTTTCATCGATCTCACTAAGGTCGCCCTCTGTCAATGTTATGGGATCCACCTACATTTTGTCCAATTTCTGCTTCGTGTGGGACCCCTCTTGTTGCTGCTCTCTGCACTTCCTTAGTCAAAATGGAGTGCTCTTCCCCTCATCTCCTCCAATGCCCTGCTCAGATTGTTCATCCTCCTTTGTGGTAGGCGAAGGGGACTTACCACTTCTCTGGCACTCACATAGCACTTGCTCAACCTGCTCCTCTGCAGCACACCCATTTTCCATCAGAGCATTTTTTGCAGCTTCCTTTTTCCACTGCGTGGCCACTTTTTGCACAACTTTCTTTGTTGCATCCTTCCTCTTCTTCTCAGCAGAGTTTCTTGTGCCCTTACTAGTTCTTGCATCCAAATTTGATGGGACACGCCACTCCGTTGGGCAGTGCTTGATCACCTCCTGTATGTCGTGATCTGTAACCAAGTATGGTAAATCATACCATTTAGTTTGTGGGTCCTTGAGTGCTTGAATGTAGACATGGTGGAATTCCTCTTTGAACATAGAACACAACAACAATTGTTCGTACAAGGTTGGGGACAACCTTGGTCATTGATTGATGGCCATGTGGATATTGGACTCCACCAATACCCTGAAAATATTTATTTCAATGATCTACAATGGATCCTTCATGGCCCACAAAGAGGCGAAATTTGCGGTCTCCAACAATCCTTTCTTTAGTGGAGGAAACTGGTTGTCCTCTGGAAGCTCCCATGTGACCAATACGATTGAAATTAGTAACAAGGCATAGTGGAATGGTTTGGTCTCATCCTGGACCTCGCAACAATTTGCAAGGAACTCACTGCATAAGTATCGTGACCATTTAAAGTACACACCCTTCGTGCATTGTGCAGGTAACGATACCACAGAGGCTAGAACCACGTCTGTGCAACACTTTCTCATTACTTTTCCTACCAGGATTTGTGTAGCAATCTGCACTGCGGGATCATTGATGGACGTGATGGAATAGCTGCGCGACTTCTTCACTAGTTCAAACTCCTTTTTCATTTTATCTGTTAAGTCTTTTTCTCCTGCCTTTCTGCGAAACTCCTTGGCTAGATTTAAACCCTCATGTCGCAGGTGTGTGGTCTGTGGATGAGCATGTCTGTGATGGGTATAGGTGTGCCAAGCCATAAACACCCATTGCGCATGAGTGTAAGCAACTACCACACACAAGTGGTGTTAATATTAGTGCAGTGAAAGTGGGGCACCTGCAGTAGGTTCAGCAGCATGGAATTTTCCACTCCGCAGATCCATTCCACCATCTCCAACTCGGTGACACCTGAATCCCAGTGGTACACACATTTCATGTAATTTTTGGTTGCTAGGTGTGGGAACCTCTCATGGTCTGCTAGGTCCCAATCCTCCATTTTCAGCAGGGGGATTTTCACAAGGCACACACCTTCAAAGGGAATCTGCTCTAGCAGCAAGGGCGTAGAGATGGCAAATTTGTTAGCATCCGGGTCCTTGGTGACCTTTGTCTTCCCTTTTCGTGGAGGGATGTACTCGGGTAACCTGGTAATGTGTTCTACTCCCTCAACGTCTATATCTTTGGTGCCCTATCCCTCCTCAACCTCCAAATCAACAACCCTCTCAGGATTATTGTCCTTCTTTTGCTTCTGAGTGGCCGAATGTTTTCTGGGTGACTCACACATTGGCACTCATTTCTTCTACTTATCCTTCTTTGGCTTCTAGGTTTCTTGAACCAGTGTAGGCTTGAGCCTAGGTGACCTCAGCGTTGTAGGCATAGGAGCTGGAGCCTCCATGCTCACCACCTCTGGAGCAGTTCCTTCTAATGCAATATCTCCTCCGGTGCTCACAGTCTTAACAAGGCTCAGACCTAACATGGTTTCAAGGATAAATTTCTAGTTTAACTTGGGTAAATTGGAAAACATAGGGCTCACCACCAAATCCTCAAAGAATGAGTAGTTCATAAGAAATAGACAATTCAGCTCAAAAACTCTAAGTATGAAAAGTGTTTGTTGTTGTACTGGCACACGTATTTATAGGGGCTTTTGAATTCAAATCTGACCATTCCCCAAAAATTCAATCATTAATTCTAGTTTGGTGGAAGATCTTCAAATATTTTAGCCTTAGATGCGGCTCGCCCACTCCTCTTAACTGTCTCCTAGTTGTCAAATCATGAACTGTGACTCTGATGGTCACTTTCTATCTATTCTGCACGACATATCCCTTCATAGCATAGCTCCCTTCGGGCAGCCTCTTATATTAAAACTTCATCATATTCTGTGCAGCCCACCTGCTGCATAGTCCTCCAATCCAGGCAGCATAGTTTATAGTCCCGCGCTCCCTTGCAACTGCCTGGAGCACTAAGACTATCCTGTCGTCATATAGTCATTGAGCCAGATCCCCTGTATATGGCTTCAATTGGTTTCCATTCACCCTTCCTGGAAGAGGTTCTCCATTTAGCTTTGTGAGTTGAAGTGCACCTCCATCTGTAATCTCTTTGATAACATATGGTCCAAGCCAGTGTATCTGAAATTTCCCTGGAAATTTAGTGAACTTGCTATCATACAACAATACCAAATCATTTACCTTGAACGTGCACAACTTGATGTGTCGATCATGCCATGCTTTTTCATGCTCCTTTTGTACTTGCTGATGGAATCTAGCCAAGAACCTATCTTCTTTAAGCTCCATCAGCTGCGCAAGCTGATCTTCCAAGGCTTCATGATCTGCCATACCTCTGAAAGCTATTATGCATAGAATAGGCACGATATATTCCATAGGAATTATTAATTCTATGCCATAGACCAATCGAAAATGCATTTTTCCTGTCAACTTCTTGCAAGTAGTCCTATGCGCCCATAGCACTGTAGGTACGTGCACATCCTAGTCATTTCACTGCATGTTGCAAATCTTTGTTAGCGTGTTCTCCAAGATTTTATTGAAAGCCTTAACCGTTCCATTAGACTAAGGATGATACAGAGTTCTCTTTTGATGATAAACCTGGAATTCATTAGTTAGCGCACAGATCGTTTCATTTAGGAAGTGTGTACCCCAATCACTCATCAATACTTTTGGGCATCCAAATCTGGTTAACACATGATCAAACAACAAATTTGCTGCTGTAGCCCCTGTACCATCCTTCACTGGATGTGCCTCTGCCCATCTAGTTAGGTACTCTGTTGCGGTGATGATATAGCACACACCTATCTTCTTTCCAGGGGCTGAACTGGCCCTACAAAGTCAATTGCCCATTTTTCAAATGGCTATAATGATATGTGAGGATTCAGTGGCAACTTGTCCCTCTGTGATGGTCTACCCATTCTCTGACATGCATCGCATGCCCTATAATACACTTTGGAATATTTATGCAACGTAGGCCACCACAAACCCGTGTGCAAAATCTTCGGCGCCGTAACCTTTCCTACATAATGTCCTCCCACAACCTCTCCATGAGCTTCTGTGAGGATGCTATTTCTCTCAAAGTCAGGCACATATCTTCATAAGATCTCGTCAGCACCCATCTTATACAAATGATTAGCAATCATTGAAAAATCTGCCACACACACCACTAGTTCCTTCTTTTGTTGACCAATATACCCTTTTGGATCCGTCCCTCTAGTAAAAAAGTGGATAATATCTGCAAAATGGTTATCCTCTACACACACCATGAAGAGTTGCGTATCAAGCAACCCTTCCTCCAAATTAGTGGGCTCCTCCCCTTTCTCAATCTGCGATAGATGGTCAAGCCCTGCATTCAACCTACTGAGCTTAACAATCATCTCAAAGTCATATTCCTGAAATAGAAGGAGCCATTGACAAATCTTCCCCCCAAACACAAGGTTATTGACCAAGTATTTCAAGGTAGAATGATATGTGTACATTTTGAAGTGTTTGCCCAACAATTAGTGTTTGAATTTTTGAAGTGCGTACACCATAACCAATCCTTCGCGCTCCGTCGTTGAGTAATTCTTCTTGACCTTTGATAATTTTCTGCTCGTGAAGGCTATAGGGTGGCCCATCTCTCCTTCACCAGCCTGTGTTAGTACTACTCCCAATACAATGCACGAGGCATCGACATGTACATGGAATTCCTTTTTCCAATCTGGGAAGACCAAGATCAGTGCGTGACCATCTTCTCCTTTAATACATCCAAACTTCGCTGACATTCTTCATGCCAACAGAATGTAGCATCCTTCTTCAGCATTTTCTCCATAGGTGCAGTATTCTAGGCATAAGCCTTGATGAATTTCCTGTAATATCCTATATGCCCAAGTTTTGTGTGCAACTGCTTGACCAAACTTCGCTGACATTCTTCATGCCAACAGAATGTAGCATCCTTCTTCAGCAGTTTCTCCATAGGTGCGGTATTCTAGGCATAAGCCTTGATGAATTTCCTGTAATATCCTATATGCCCAAGTTTTGTGTGCAACTGCTTGACCAAACTTCGCTGACATTCTTCATGCCAACAGAATGTAGCATCCTTCTTCAGCAGTTTCTCCATAGGTGCGGTATTCTAGGCATAAGCCTTGATGAATTTCCTGTAATATCCTATATGCCCAAGTTTTGTGTGCAACTGCTTGACCAAACTTCACTGACATTCTTCATGCCAACAGAATGTAGCATCCTTCTTCAGCAGTTTCTCCATAGGTGCGGTATTCTAGGCATAAGCCTTGATGAATTTCCTGTAATATCCTATATGCCCAAGTTTTGTGTGCAACTGCTTGACACTTCTTGGGGCCTTCAAGTTTACTATCATTATGATCTTGGCAGGGTCCACCATCAACCCTTGCTTTCACACCACATGACCCTACAAAATACCAAAGGGGACACAGAACATACACTTCTTCATGTCGAGCATGATCTGGTATCTGCAACACGTATCCAGCATCAGGCACAAACTTGCTACATGGCGCTTCACTAAGCTGAACATGTCCAGTCATCAAAATACACTTCCAAGAACTAATGGATGAAATCTTTAAACATTACTATAACTACACGAGAAAATATTGTGGGTGCATTCTTGAGTCCAAATGGCATGACAGTGTACTGAAAACAACCCCATTCAATCGCGAAGGTTGTTTTACTAGTATCCTCCTGTGGGATCTTGATCTGACGGTACCTCGAAAATCCATCAGTGAATGAGTAGGCCTCTTGCTCCCCAACGTTATCCAATACCTCATCTGTAAATGGTGTCAGAAAAGGATCATGGACGTAGGCATCATTAAGTTTCCTGAGATCTACACAAATCCTTATTTCTCCCTTTTGTTTCTTTTCTTGAACCACCATGGGGCTCACCCAGTAAGATTCCTCCATAGGTTCGATAATGCTTGCCTCAAGCATATTATCCAACTCCAAATGGAACTTTTCCTTGTACTTGGGATTAAGGTGATACGACCTCTTCTTAATAGGCTTTGCGTCCGGTTTCAAAGTAATTTTCATCACACCCAAGTCACCTATGATGCCTTTCAGGTCCAAGGACTTGGTAGGAAAAATGTCCTGGTACTCGTGGAGTAACTCAACAACTTTATCCATTGTGGCATCATCCCAGTAGTCCCCGATCTTCACAAATTTTGGCTTTGCTTCGATACCAATATTTACTTGCTTGGTTTTCAATGGCACGGTGATATCCGGGTTCTCTATTTGTGGGCCTTCAACTTCACGATGGCCTTCTACCTATGGAATATTGATATTTCTTGGATCTTCATCCTCCCCCTTAGTGGTCACATTATAACATTCCAACACATGGCACAGCTGGGTGCTCCAACCTCGCTGAACCAAATCCAAAGGATCCTGTGGTATCTTGAAGATCGTTGCCTTGAACTCCTAAAGAGCTTCATCGATGCTTTCGAACCCATCTTCAAAACTTGAGGTCATTAAGAATCCTTCCCTTAATATATCGCACTCCACGGTGCCATGGTGGAGCTCTATTTCCAGGTACCAATTCATTGGGATTATATACAAAGCATGAAAAAAGAAGTACACCCATTCTCGCTGCGACTTCGTTCCATAAACTTTAGTCCACCTTGCTAAATGATCGCGTGGAACATTTCTCCCATTGTGCTTTTCAGTTAGTTGAATTTTAGGATAACCAAATCACAACCTCATTTTTCTTCTGTAATCTCGCCATTCCTCAAAGCTATCCTTGTGCATACCCCACCACGGTGCGGGCATAGCATGCAACACCAACTCCAATGCTTGGAAGTGATGATCCTCAGGGACCTGTTGTTCAGAGGCGTCCAACAACCTATCTACGTCAGTTAAACCATCATAATAGGGTAAATTTATTACCTCTAATGACACACAACACAATGATTTAGTCATAATTTTGCAACACAGCGTAGATACGTCATGTAGCCTATTCTTCCAATGCTTAAGTTATTCATATGAATCTGAGGTACAAAAACTTTCATGGTCCCATGCAATCCTTCCATCAGTTGTTGGATTAAACTAGTCTCGGTCTCGCGCTGTTATTTTGTAAATATGATCCAAGTCATCATCACTTTCTTCATAGTCACAGATCAGTTCAGTATAGCATAGTCCCTCTGCAAGGTCCAATGGTACTACTACCTGGAACAATTTCCTTTCAAATGATATTGTCTACTTCTTCAAGTTGATGACTCCGTTCATATCAATGGCCCAATCAATTCCGAGGAGTGTGAGATATGGATTACTATCATCAACGATCTCTATTACTTCAAAATCAACAAATGTGCTCGCACCTTCGATATCTACTATTACTCCATGTGACTGTCCCATAGGGATGATCTTCTGTTGGTTTTCCATTCTAATTTGGATCGGAGACCACTGCAGCACAGGTGTCCCCATCCTCTTCCATGTCTATTTAGGCAACATGTTCATGTTAGATCCCAAATCCAAAATAACTTGGTCCATCTGATAATCCCCTATCTGTGTAATGACCCTCATCTCACGCCTTGTTCTTGTTGCATGTTTGCCGATTTTTCGTATTGCACAGTGTCCATCAGGAGTGTTTTATTTACCAACTTTTTTTATCAACTCCCGCAGACCCTGCACAACCTTTCTATCATGCAGAAGTTTCATGAAAGTTTCCAAGAATATGGTAAATACAAAGGGATCAACCTTTGTGGGCACACTAGTTTCTGCTATTTTGTTCTAACTTCCTGAAGTAGATGCCTCAGTGAAGATTTTCTTGGATTCCATAAATGTTTCGTTTGCGTGTGCAAAATAAAAAAATACTTCCCTTTCTGGGGCCTTGAGAAAATATCTATCTTCTTCAGGTTGTTTTCCTTTATCATCCCCTACTGTTGCTCTACTTCTTAGCACGATATTTACATTCGGATCTTCCTCACAGAGCTCAACTCTCATCATTTGTAAGTTTTGCGTAGGGTGTTGAGGCTATGCCTTCTTCTCCTACATCTTAGCTATTAGCATAGGGAATTATTCAATAATGTTGTCAAACGGGCTGCAGTATTGATAGGATGGGCATGTTTGATTTTGACACTCCCGCACTTACTGCCCTAGTGTCCCATAGTTATAGAAAATAGCCTTACGATGGCCTCTACCAAGTCCTCCTCCTCCTCCTCAGCCTCATTGTCACCCCTGATATCCTCCACATGCTCCCCCTTTGCCCTGATCCGGAGGCCGAGTTTCTGCTTGCATTTGATAGGTAGGCATTCTTTCCATCATCAATTGTAGCTATGACAGTGGCGTTCATCATGGCCCACCGATTTGCAGAAATTGCAGAATAATTGTTGTGGAATTTGAACGAAATTTTGTAGAAAATGACAATTATCTGTTATGTGTTTTCCAAGTACCTGACAAATAGCACACCATAGTGTGGGCCCTGCACTCAGTCTTGTTGAAGCTTCCTGCCTCATGGGAATCAGTCCTCCCACTGTATAATAATTTGCGAAGATAGGGAAATGGTCTTTATCATGCCCCTGACTCTTACACTTGAGGCACCAGACTTCCTTGCACACCTCTGGCCTAGCCTCCTTCTCTTTTTTCAAGATTTGCAGTTCCAAGAAGAGGTTCTATAGCTGCAAGTGAATTTATTGGACCCCCAAAGTCACATCCTAAATAGGTGTCTCGTGCAATCTCTTCATGATTTATAGTGCTTCTGCCTTAGTTACTATCTTCTGCTGTGACAAAGAAATCCTCATGTGGGGCAGAAGCGAGGCTATAAACCACTTGTGGTGCTGCCCATTTGTAAGCTGCATATTAGCTTCGCAGATCACACATCTCAACCTTTGATCTAACTCCCACGACATGTTACCAACCCTCATTGTGATTTCCTTAAATCTAATGACTGACTACAAGTCAGACTTAGGCTTACTAAACTCCTTGTTTAAAGCATCCTTAGTATATACTAGCATTGCTAAAGAATGATTAGTACAATACTTAATATACCACATCAACGCGCGATCCTGTAGAGCAGCAACTAAGTGCACCTTCTTTATGCTTTCATTACTGATCTGCTGCATGGTCCACATAATATTCACAACAAGCTAGAATTGATCTATATGCTCGCTCCCTATACCCTTGAAAATTGAGAGCTTTACTGAGTTCGACATATTGAATGATGGTGGTGGTGGCGGTGGTGTGGGCGAAGGTGTATGTTGTGGAGGTGAAGGCGGAGGCAGGGTGGATGGATGATGTATCCATGGAAAATCCTATCTGATCAACTGGACAACACTCTGCAATGAGGCTTGCGTCGTTCCCTTGTCGTCACTCGAGGGAGGTCCAATCAACGAGCTATATCTAGGGCTTCCTCTCTCTCGATTTGTGAAGATCCATCCACTTTGCATAGATCAGAACATTAAGGCAATGACATAAGCCATTTTTAACACAAGAGCATCTTAATATAGGTGTTCAAAGATCTTAGGTACCTACCTCACAGTCTCTGGAAGAAGCATCGCTCTGCTTCCCTGTAGTTGATGGAGGTCTCAACTGCAAACTCTGTAACAAATCCTCTTGTAATTCGATTGAGCCAGTGGTCAACAACACGTACGATCTTATCTTCAGAGGCTTCCAAGCTTTGCACTAGCTCTAGATTCCACACTATTGGATCATCAAGCCTCCACCATCCTTGGTCGTATACCAACTTAGTTATCCACCTGTATAGCTCAATTGGGAAGGTGCAGAAGAAAATTTCATGTACTTCTGTGTACAAATATCTGTCCAACAACTGCTCCTTTGACAGGCGTGGATTCCTGTTCTCTTCTGCTGCGAATTCATGAATCTTCCTATCCAACCACTTCTTAATTTCCTTCTTGGTCGGATTCTAGTGATGTGACATCACACATCTCTTTATGCAGATCCCACTCCTGACAATGAAACCATTTGTTGGCTTAGGGATCTTGACCCAGGTTTAGAGTTAATTGCACCAAACAAATCCCTACATCACTGGCCCTTTTGGCATCAACCCGTGTAGTGCAAGTTGAAGTTTCACTTGAAGCAGTATGGGGGGATACTAGAACCAAGTTTTTGCATCTAGAGATCAGTGTGATGTTCTTTTATGCTCTAGATCTACCTTCGCACAGATCTATAAGACCTTAGGGCTTGATACTGTGACTTCCTTCAAATGGCCTCTAGACCTCTGCGTAGGTCTATGATTGGATTTTGTGGACCCTTAACAAAAAAGTTATCTGCCTACATGCACCATAAACTAACCCTAGGTCTGCGTTCACGCAGATCTTCTTAAGTGATAATAACCATAACAAAATGTATTTTAATCTTCATGTAAATACATAACATGTATTGAATTCAGTTAATAATACTTATCCAAGAGATTCACACATCAATACATCATTGTTTCATAAAGACATTATTTTATCACAACATCTATCGCAAACATAAATAATAGAAGTAAACAAATAAAACATACGAATTTCTATAATAGTCTTCTTTATTGATCTTCAATATGAGGTTAGAGACTCAAAACTACCTTGCACACTCAACTACAGGGGTCCATGCACTCAGCTGTGAACACTACTATAGGCTTATATGCACTCAGCTACAGATCCTTTCCTTCCTCGAAGACTCACTTCTGCGCTATCTTTTATTGACCCATTATTCATTACTTCTTCTGCATTAGACTCTCTAAGACACATCTATTTATAGCTTTCCTTCATACAATCCCATGGTCTGTGGACCATGGGTGGATCTCAAAGCTGACTTGACTTTACATAGACAAGAGGCTAAATCCCTTTTGAATCCTAACTGTCTACATGCTCGGCATCCACAAATTGTGGAGGATTTACATCTTTTTACCAAAATTTACATCAAAAATTGGGTTTTTAACCCCAAAACTGACCCTGGGGACCCCATCCTAACAGTCATCCCAGATTCAAAGGATGTCCTACCACTAGATTATTTGGTTGAAGCACAATGAAATCTGTGGGGTATTCCCATGAATATATAGAGACAACGACATCATCCAATACTCCATCGAGCTTGATTTTAGATCTGTTTGCAAGTTCAAGCATGGTGGGTGTAGGACGAATATGGACCAACCCAAGTTGTTCCATGGTTTTCCTGGTAATCACATTGATGGATGCCCCTAGGTCTATTAATACATTAGAGACAAGGATATCACCTATTTGGATAGAAACAACTAGGTTTCCAGGATCTATATATTTCTTCATTGATATGCATCCTGTCATCAACTTAACTTCTCTACCAACAAACTGGATGGTATGAGGTTCTACTCTCTTCCTCCCTAGTTTTTTAGGATATAATTCCCTAATGATATTTGTATAGATGGGAATTTCTCAGATAGCCTGAAGTAAAGGGACCTTTATACAAATATTCCTTAATTCAAAATCTAGAGTGGGTTTGGGGTCACTCTTCTCCATGAACAATCGCTATGGATAGGCGGGTTGGTTTGAAGAAGATGGTGAATATAAAGGTATGGGAATGGGTTGAAGGGTGACATTGTTTTTCGAATAATCAGGAGTTACCTCCTCATTTTTCTCCTCAATAATCACCATGGACTATTTTTGTTTTTCTGGTTTAACTACCCTTCCCGATCTCAATTGAAGCTCATTTATCCCAACCAATAGGGTTCAATAGGTAGGAAGACGAAACGATCAAACCGAATGAATTAGTTGTACCACCTTATTATTAGGATTCGATACCAGTTGAGCAGGTAGTTGAGGTGGTGTAAATGGTGGTGGCAAAGGCAATGCTAGCAATGATTGACTTTGTTGAGGTACAGAGGGAAAAGATGGCTATGACATACGGTGTGGTGCATAGGAAGGAGGATATGATTGCATCTGAGCCGAATAGGAATGATATGAATGGTTTGGACCTCTCCATACTTGTTGCCAAGGTTGAGAGGAGTATCCATGATGAAAACGATTCCCATGCTACTAATGTTGAGAGTAATTATTATTATTATAATAGGAATATGGAGGTCCATTATAGCCATAAAAATGTGGTTCAGGATCCATACCTACAGTTACCTGTGGCTAGTATCTTCATGCTCCCATGGCATGTAATGGGCAGGTTCAAAATTCTCTCCTTCAAGTACAAATTTTAATCCAGGTATGGAGGGGCACTCCTCGGTGGCATGGTTCTCTGCAAAAATCACACATTTATTAGTACCTTTCATATCAGCAGGAAAATCTCTTAAAGGATGATTTTTCCTACATTTTGGACAAAAAATAGACAATGACTCTTGTTCATTTTCTAATTTTTGCTAAAATTTCAAAGAGTCTATTTGTTTGCTAACATTATTCATTATTTAAATTTTCATGTTGTCCATTTTATTCTCCAAGCCAATGATCATAGCATCTATAGATTGCAATTTGTTTGTAGTAAGAAGGTTTGAATAGTACTTAAATCAAATTTGTGTTTGGACCTTTGTAGTATATATGAAAATCTTTCTAAGTAATCCTCCAAAGTCTCATCATCACCTTGTACAATGGTGAGGGTCTCGTCCTGCATTTCTCTAGTTTTACAATATTCCTAATATTTATTCAAAAATACTCTCTTCATTTGGTCCCAAGAACTTACAGTGTTTCCTCATATTCCCATGAACTAGCGCAAGGTTGAATTCTTGAGAGTTGCAAGAAACAATTTTAATTTCTGGGCATCAGAAGAATAATCATAACTCCGACACAATATATCAAACTCAAAAAGAAATGAATCTGGGTCTTCGTGCACCTTACCATGAAAGTGTGGAAGAGATGAAGGTGAGATATTATTCATTTTTACATTTACTTCTGAGTTCACTATTGGAAATCCAAAAGTGGACTGCTCTTCATTTACCTGGTTCTCGCCAGTCCCCTCTGCATGGTCTTCATGATCAACCATTGTTGTGCCTCCAATCGGACCACTTCTAGAAGATGAAGGTTGACTAATGCTGAATTGAACTTTCTGATCAATGTTAGCCTCCTTCTTCCCATTTTTGGGTTATGTCACACCTGAATCATTATTTCCAGAATCCAAGTGGACTATTCCGACGTGATGAGTCTAGGTCTGCTTGGACTTGCTACCTACAAAAGAGAGCCCAATATGAGAAGAGTTCTCAGATTTTTTAGTATTTTGTCAGCCCTTATTGGGCTTCAGACCCCTACCTTTCTTAGGCATTCATTTAAAAAAAATCAAATCCAAAAACAAAATTCAAATGCTTATAAAGAAAAAGAATCTGTTAATTGCTGCAATGAATTAAAAATTTAGCACTCGTAAAATTCTCAAAACAATAGAACCATACTGTAGAAAAATTAATAGCAGACTTACCCTTATTGTAGAAAATGGAAATTTCTTACCAATTTCAAATTGCCTCCCCGACAACGGCGCCAAAATGTTGGGTACAGGAATTGTGTTTAGGCATGTTGGCATTATGATGTATGTGTTGTACTTGATGGCAACCCTCTCATAGAAGAACACCTCGCTTATACTCAACCAGATGAGTCTACATAAGAAAGATCAGGGTTGCAGGATAGAGGAATTGTGGTGCAGCAGTGTTATTTTCAGGTTCTACAGGTGCACCGATCAAAAGGTGCGGACATTGGCAGGTTACGCAGTTCTCAAAGTGCGGACATGTTCGCACGCGTTCCGAACAAAAGGTGCGAACCTAAAATGCACGGACTTTCATGCAGAGAAAAATGCACATCTTAAGTTTGGTACATGGTATTTAGCCCGACGTTTTTGATCCTATGGTTTTGGTCCGTGGTTTTTGCATCTAAAATATTGAACCCAGGTTTTGGGTCCCTAGTATTGTTTCTCAATGGTTTTGATCCATGCTTTGAGTAAGGCCTTGGCTATAAAAGGGAAAGGAGATCATTTGGCTAGACATAAGTGTGTTGAATATCTCAAGAAGAACAAGATCTAAATTCTGATAATCGGTTGGGGAGTTATAGTTGAACTTGAATCAAGAAGAAACCAGAGCATTATAAGTCAGATCTGCTGATGGGTCGAGATCTCTTTGGCGCATGAACAGATCTATGAATTTGAAAGTCTAGGGTATATTTGAGGACTGATAAACTTTCTATATCTGGAGGTGCACAGTATCAGAGAGGGCGTAGGTGTGGAGGTGTGCAGTACCAGTGAAGGAGAAGGTGCGGAGGTGCGCTGATCAAAAGATGCCGTAGGTGCGGAGGTGTGCAGAGCACAGATAGTGCGGGTGTAAAGCTGCACAGGTCGCAGAGAGCGTAGGAGCGAATCTGCGCAGGCCACAGACAGAGAGAGTGCGGACATTCGCAGGTTACTATTGGTGAAGTTGCGGACTTTTCTTGAAGTATATTTTAGCTGATTTTGTCTATTGCTGTAGTGTTCTGGGTATAGGCTTGGTGTCTGGTTACTGGTACTATTTCTCTTATTACAACATTCTGAGAAGTCATTGGTTAATTGGTTGATGCACATATACTTGATGATTACTTAATATTCATGGGTCCAGTCTGAAAATTGATGAAACGTGGTCCCTGGAAGAAAAGAGAAGGTAGTAGCCTTCTGTAGGTCAGCACCTACGTACTAGTATCTTAGCTAGCACAAAAGCTAAGGGGGTTGTAGTTCCCTTCCAGGAGAAGCTGGAAAACGAGAGAGGGTTGTAGCGCTCTGCAGGTTGCAGCCTATGTACTGGTAAAGGACTGCACTAGTACAAAATCATTGTAAAAATAAGTTTCTAATTGAAAGAAGATAGAGACATATTGCAGCAGGTGGTTTTCACCCACATTGGGTTTCCACCTTACATATTGTGTTCCTTGGTGTGACTGTCTATTTGTGTTCCTACTCATTATTTTATGGTTCTCACATACAGATTAATGGCAAACATCTGAAGAATAATTTAAATTATAAGTCTGGAAGGTATATGCAAGTTTCAATTGTCAGATCTGTAAATATAGATTGAAAAGTATTTGATAATACTGATTCACCCCCCCCTCTCAGTATTATTTCTAATGAGGCAGACTCCTTCAACACTTAATTATCAACCTGGGGGTTTCGTAAACTTAGAGACGAAGCACAAGAAATGCCAGAAATGATATGATCTTTTCCAAACTCTATTCCTACTTTGTTAATTGTAATCTTACATAATCAAAAGAAAATATCACCCAACAATTTACACCAAAGAAATTATAGTGTTGGAATGTGAAAGAAAGTACTCTTGGAGGAAAATAAATGAAAGGAACCCTCAAACTTATTGTAAGAAAACTTGACTAATGGAAATGTAAATCTATGTTTATCTTCAGTATAGTTGTGTGTGAGGTTAATAATTCGACCCTTGAAGATATTTGACTTCTTATATATCTTTCTCCCTGCACTAAGTTGCTATTCCTGTACTCCTGCAATGTGCTTGCACTAGTACTAGAACAAAGTTTAGGTGCTGGAAGTACATTTTACACATGTACTGAAGATTTATGTCCTCATGCAGGGGATCTAGGCCTCATGACTAGAGCACTCTATTTCTGTATCAGGATATCGATTCATGTACTGGAACAAAGATTCCTGCACCAACTTTTCCAATTCTTCTTATAAGAAAATAAAGAATGTGTTAATTTAGAAAAAGAGCTTGCAAAGGTGAACATAACTTCAAAATAAATTCCTCAAAAAAAAAATATGCTTAAACCAATCTTAATATCTAAAATAAGAATTAATTTCCAAAGTGAAGGAACACTCTTCTTCAATGAAGGAACTCCTTCATTCAATCTAAAGAAATCATCTAATTATGACAACAGGCTTCAATACTATAATAGTTATTCAAACAAATCTGATCTGCATTCATATCCTTCTTAACTTAGAAAGATTCTCTTTGAGAATAATTAAACATGAAGTCTGATCTTTCCCTAAACAGTATGAAGTACAAGTACATATTATTGTGTCACAACAACGTTCATTCTTGAATTACCAAAGCATATTTAATTCAAGATATCAAGAACACTTCGGAATGAAAATCACGCACTACAGAAATGCATTAAGGCTCATAAATCATATAATAATAAAAGACTATTACGATATGAACCAAATGAATCAATCTGCGAAACTGTAAATGCACTAGTGTAGGAATGTGTGCTTGTACGATCCAATTAGAAACGATATTAAACTTGGAAGAAAAGAAATCATAAAATTAAACTCATTCAAGCATGCACACCACGGATTTGTCACATAGTGATGAAATCAAATCTAAACTTTGCAGAAGAATAAAAGCATATATTTAATTCACACTTTTCGTTAAACAAAATTAACACACCTTAATCGAAAAAGAAGAATACGAGGGAGAAAGAGCTGGGTTGGTTGGGCCCTAGCCAACCAACTCGTTTCCCTGTTTAGGAAATGTAAAGATTCATCTCTTAATCAACACTTCAACACAAAATTACACCATAAGATTGAAATAACATGACACAACCCCTTTCTATTAATAATCAACAAATGTACATCATGAGTTCGAATCTAACCCAGAATGAGGGCGATACTAGAAAAATTACAGAAGAACAAAATTACAATCTCCTTGCTATAGCTATCACTCGCTACCATTTTCTATCTGAATCCTATATTTTATACATCCTTTCAAGCCTACAACTGTAACCATATTACATCAAGCATTCCAATCTGAGCCTTTTGGCTATAACAAAATGCTAATCTAAGTATTCGACCAAAAACCCAATCTCCACCATATCCCTGACTTATCTCCGCTCCGAGCCCAACTTGAGTTGACTATTCTGGAACAAGGTGTTCACATTAGGTGGTGAGATGTCACGACAGTTAAGGATTCCCTAGTGGTGCAGGAATCCTACCTGAACTCGACCATGCTAATGGAATGATCAATACATTACTTATGAAATAATTTAGGAAAAAAAATATTAGTTGCCAAGAATATTAAAGGTATGAAATCTATGAAAACGATTAATTAAGCACATTCATAACCCTCAAACACGAAATATAAAGCTAGTGTAGGAAAAGGCACAATTCTTGGACTACTGTAGGAATAGGGAGGTTTGCAAGGTTAAAACAGAGGTCTAAGGTTATGGTTTTGAAGGGAAAGGGGGTTAAAAATGAAGCAATTTAGCCTACCAATAATAATCAAGTTCATTATATACCGTCTCCAAATGTCCTACAAGAGGAAAAACATGCATTTAAGTTGCTAAAATACAACTGATCATTAAAAAGGGTCCTGGTGGAATCCCTTGAAAGAACTTTAGTTTAAGAAATTGAAATTTTATGAGGTCCCTTTAAGACTCAACATTATATCTAGCATCTCTATCAAGTATTAAAGCAAAGTTTTTGTGGTATTATTTAAGAACCATTAATTCAAGTTTACTCGCCGTAATATGCCTTAAGCTTTGAAAAAACTAGACAGTTGTAATTTTTCTAGCATGTAGTCCTAATCCAGAGAAAATTGGGACTATGGGTCTAAGAACTGAACTATTTTCCCTTCTACTGGCTGATTTTAGTCTAAGAAAGAGGTAGAGTTTTTCAACACAGTGAGTTTTTCTCTTCCAGTACATTATTGGTGTGAACAAAAAGCAAACATGAAATTGTTCTAGAAGATTGTGAGTTGTAGTTGGGGAGAGGGTAAGGGCATTAGGAATGATCTAACCCCAAGGCCACAAACTTGTATTTTATATGGTCATTTAAGTTGAGAAGTGTATCACTGTACCTGTTCTTGAAATATTAACGAGTATAGACTACTGGAAGTGATGTTTGGTGATGTACCTATGCTATAAAGGGTCTCGAACCTCTTCATCTCATTGGCTGTGTGGCTGTGAATATATTGAAGACAATCTATATTTATTTCTGTGTCTTGGAGATGAATATGTTGCATTTATTATCACTCTAGTGTTTTCTATGTAATGTTGGAGCTTATTTGATGTTATATCACTTATATATAGTCATTGTTCTTCCTACCATTTGCTGGTACATTCTAATTCAGATCTATGTTATTATTAGAGCTTATATATCTGAGGTATGTGTAATCCATTCATGTAGCTAAAGTTTGAGTTTCAAGGAGGATGCAGTCATTTATCTTTGCACTCATACCTTCATCCAAGTGTATCTGGGTATATAGAAGCATTGTTTTTAAGGGTGAAACATATATATTGTAGCTACGTTGAAAGAGCTTCAAGCCTCTCTTTCTTATTGGACACAAATTTGTTAGTGAATGTCTTATTTCCTAGCTGGAACCTCTGTGTTTTGAGGGAATAATATATTATGGAGCCTTGTTGAATTTTTAATATGTTGTTGGTAGTATTCTGGGTTGGTGTCTTTAACTACAATACATATAATTTCGTATTTGATTGGTACTCCAAATCCCAACCTTCTTTACTTGCTGAAATTTGCATATGTCAAGATGGGTTTGTTGTTAAATGTAATATGAAGTGAATCTCAGTTGTTTTTGAAGTAATCCTTATATATCTGTCATTGTTCATGTTATTTGAGCTTGAAATTGTTGGATAGACACCTACAACATATTGCATGCAATTGTTTGTGAAAAATCCTTAGTGAACTAAACCATTCAAACTCAAAAAACACAATGATTAATTGAGGTTTTCCTAAGAGGGAATCTTACAAAAACAATTTTTCAATTTTTAAGTTCATAATGCACTCCAAGAGATTTAACATGAATCATATGTGAAGCCATGCATTTTTTTGTTGATGATGTTTTCATATGCATTATTGTTATTTTTGTGAGATAACTAGCTTGGAATCTAGCATTGAAGCTTCTAGAATTTCTAGAAAGGATGACGCTTGTTTGACATTCCTAACACCAACAAGAACTAATATAACATTTTCGTTAATTTCCATTTTTTGCATGTACTTGTGCAAGTGAAGCACCCCTTGTCATAGCTCATGGTGCACTGTCAGGTTTTTTTCTAGACTAAATGACACCTGCTTATTATGCGGCAATTAATAATAACTTGTATGATGTTATGATGTTTGGGTGAGCATATGCTGGTTAGGTTTAAGATTGGAAAAAAGTACAAACATTAACTTGCTTTACCCCAGTCAATAAAATCCTTATGTTGTCAATGACATAGAATGTTATGATTTTTTTAGGACCAATATAAATTTATGGATGCAGACTGTTCCTTTTATTCCATCTTATCAAATTCCTTTGCACTTTGTACCAAATGTTTGATAGAACCTTTTAGATATTTCCCAATCTAAGTAGCTTTCCCGACCTGGTTCTTTCTATATTCCTTTTTCCTTTATATCAACCTATAGAAATAAAATACCTAAGGACTACATTTATTATAAATGAAGTGTCCACAAATCACCTATATCCATGAGAGTTAAAATCCTACTATTTGCATGCAGTAATGCCATGGTACAAATTTGTTTTAAGTGTCTCCTTGAGGCCCTCCTATAATAATAGAAAATACATAGTGTGACCTTTGATAGCCAAATGGATATTATAACTAATGGAGATTTAAATTAGGAAATCTATACATTCATAATGGAATTTCTTAGCTTTTTTGAATTTGAATAATTACAAGAATCTCATGGTTCCCCTTTTTGTAGAAATTTAGTCATTTCAATTCCGCTCTTATGCATTTGACAATATCTATCCACCTCTTCCACCAGAAGGCACAACTCAATATCAGCCAACTCTAATTTGGTTGAATGTACATGTATATCTTTCTAATTTCCATATGTATTGTTCCATTTCACAGTTTTGGACTTTTAGTGATTTTGTTTCTGGAAAGTACCATGATTCTTTCGTGGGTGTTGTTTTGAATGATGTCTCTCATGCTCTATTTTTTTTTCTCTTCTCATCTTGGATACTTAAATTTTTTGTGATATGTGGCAACACTCCATGTTTTTTGAAAAGCATAACTTAAGCATGTCATCATCTATGATATCTGTATCAAACTCTATGACTTTGAACTACATTTCTTCCATTGAGGTTGGGTTTTTACAAGCCATTTGTTAGGTCCCTACAATACTAGTGATTACCCCATTACTATTGTAGTTGTATCCCTTATTAATATTTTTGTGCCCCTATTGTCCCCATATTGTTATTACTGTGCCCCATAGAATCCCTCTATTGTTATTTTTGTGCCTTTATATTATTATTGTTAGGACGACTGGGTTATATTGTGACTCCGTAGACTCCTATATATAGAAAAAAGGTTTTGTCATTTGAATCATCAAGGAATCATTTATTTGTGTAATGTAAAGGAGGTTGCCCCCTCGAAGAGGCTGAATTCTAAGGAATTGATCTATCTTTTCTATCTCTTTGTGAGCTGGTTTCATAACATTTGGTATCAGAGCTTTGGATTCTAGGGTTTTACTCCTCCAAATAGGTCATCATGGAATTTTCATTATAACTTTTTTTTCTATGATGTTTCAGAAGTGAAAAAAAAAACCTATTTGAGACGAAATCGCACTGAACCTCGGGTCTGAATTTCAGAGCTTTTCGCGCTATATTTGTAGAGATATGATCTGAGGAAGTTGGTATTTTTGTAGACTCTTGAATTACAGTCCAAACAGGTGACCTAGGGGAAATCGTCATAACTTTCTCTCTGAGCATCAGACTGAAATTTGTAAGAAGGTACGAAAAGAGGATGGACTTTAGTTTCTTATATATATTTTATAGAGCCAAAGGTTAAAACAAGGACATGTGGCATTTCATACAAGTTCGCTCTTTTGAACTAGTCTATAATCAGGTCATTGTGGGAGATTTGGTATAACTCTTCCTTGGAGAATCCAATTTGGATCAGACTAGTGGAATTGGAAAGAGGACACAAAGGGCTACTGCAAGTCACAATTTTAGAGCTGGATGATCCAAAATTATAGAGATACATCAGAGGCAATATTGAGCTCCTACAAAGTGAAAAAATGTGTGTAGATTTGTTTAAATTTTTGCTTAAGCTTGGTTTGAAAAATTATTTTGAAGGAATTCAAAGGACATAGTAGAGCATTATTATCGGCAACTGATGCCCCAAGGAAATAAAATGCAAACACCTAGTAAGCAACCTAAAATCTCTAGCATGACTCATGAAGAAGAGGAATAAATACTACATGATATATCAAAATTACAAGACCAAGTGCAACAAATGTCACTCTCACAAAAGCTAACAGAAGCTAAGATAAATGGTGTGGAATCTAAGATAAAGGGCATGTAAGCTAAGATGAATGGTGTGGAAAGCTAAGATGGATGGTAGACATGGAAGAATTGAAGATAGATTTGAACACAAACTTGAAGACAAGCATGACAGATATGAAGACAAATTTGACAAATTTTCTACAAGAAATACTTACTAATGGTGAAAAGGTAGTAAAGGAAACTCATGATACGAACAAAAGAAATGTTAATCATGATTCGATAGACTCTAATGTGGGATCAAAGACCCATCATATTCCAAAAATCGATATGACGAAGTTTGATGGCAAGGATCCCGCAACATGGATATTACAGATGGAACAATTTTTCGACCTCAATAATGTGCAAAACACACAAAAGGTACGTATGGCAACTTTATATTTGGAACCAAATCAGTTTGTATGGTATCAATGGCTTTGCTCTCGTAAACAATTTATCACTTGGGCATTTTTTATGGAAGAATTGATGGCACATTATGAGGATACAAAAAGCAACACTTTTTTTAGCCAATTGATAAGTCTCAAACAAAAGGGTTCAATAATGGAGCACATTGAGGAGTTCCAAAAATTGAACATAAGGGTAACAAATATTCCAGAGGAGCATAGGATTGATGTGTTCATAGGGTCTTTAAAGGATAATATCCAACATGATGTTCACCTTTGGGAACCTGATTCATTAGAGAAGGCATTCAGGTTAGCAAGAAAAATGGAAAGCAAAATTATGGCAACCAGGAAGCATACCACTCACATAAAGACGGAAGTGTTGTTGCCGCTAGTCTTCCACAACCTATAAGTTTGACACCACAACAATTGGAAGAAAAGAGCAACAGGGCTTTGTTACAATTGTGATAGCAAATACACTAAAGGTCATAAGTGTGCTGAGAAGAAATTATTCTACATAGATTGTGAAGAGGAAGAAGAAAAGGAGCAAGAAAGGTCAAAAAGAAGAGGATATACTCCAGGAACAAAGCCTAGATGAAGAACAAATGAATCCGACGATATCTTGTAATGCCTTGGCGGGAATTACCACTCATCAAACCATCAACATAGAAGGACAAATCAAGAAGAAAAAGATAATAGTGTTGAT
>APFE031201963.1:0-30020 GCA_000404065.3 Pinus taeda
ATACAAAACATTTGTTAGGTTCCTACACCAATAGGTTTCATCTTTCATGATTGACAGTGGAAGGGCTAAAATATGTTCATCATTGCATGCTGCAAAGGTTCCATATTTTGTGTCCATACTAGGAAAATTAAAAAATGAAAATAGGGTATGCCTTAAAAGAATAATCAAAAGGCAAGAAAATCAATTTGTCAAAAGAATAGTGAAAATGAACCCCAAACTAAAGACCAAGAAAGTGGCCAGTCAAAATTCCACTACTATCTTTTGGCAGTTTCACAGTCTGCAAATACTGCTGCTAATCATACTTGATGGATGGCCCAACAGTCTAAGCTGGACCATCCCATGTTTAAATTGCTTGTTATAGAATAGAGAATGATTCCTGCCCAAACAGCTCAAGATTGGCAGATGACTAGCTAGGTAGAGAAATGAAGGAGCCCAACTGCTTAACCTAGGTCCTTGGAAGAAATAAGGGTAGATTTAGATAGGAGGGCAGTCAAAATAAAAAGAGAAAAATCAGGGTCTGCTAATTCAAGTGCACCCAATTCAAATGAATAAAAAATGTTAGGATTGCTAGGTTGGGTAAGTAGTGTAAGGTTGCAGAAGTGAGGGGGCCATCACCAGTTGGCTTATCAAGAGAAGGACTCGTCCCATTCAGGGTATTGGCACCATGGCAGAGGTTTGATGACATAACAATGGAAGCATGTCTAACTTCCCCCTTTTCCCCAAACATCATTTATTAACAATCCCCAAGGACCTTGGAATTTGCCCAAGTGTCCTGTTTCACTTCATTCCATGACAAAGTACCAGGTCAAACTATGAAGTTCATTCAAGGAAAAGAAGCCACATTTCTTGTGTAAAAATCTTTACTCTCAATTCCACCATCTTCCATCCCTAAGTTTTACTTCTTAAAGCTTAGCATTTTCCCCTACATATTCACCTCACAATGTCATATTAACAACTAATGTATTATTTAGCTCCCTAAGCATTCCCCTTCCCTAATACTACAAAAACTATATGAAAATCCCAAAAAATATATGAAAATACCATCCCCCTAGCAATATAGCTATATAGTCATCTCTTGGGGAATATTAATCCATCAGGGACTAATATTAACCCTCCACCACCCCAAACTATGGGTTTTAATCAAAAACTTTGGTTAAAATTTAAAAATCCATAGTCCCCGCCCTCATTAAACCCCTCTTACCCCTTCCGCGCTAAAGTTTTGGTTTATAAAGTTGTTTAATTAAAACATTTATAAACAGGCGCATACATTATACCCGCTAACCCTAAGTCAAAACCCACCCCGCTCGCGATTTATTTAACTTATTATTTTAATCGGGTGGGTCCCCGTAGCCATAAACCGTTGTCGCATCGCATCCACCGCCAACCGTCCGATCATTGGCCCTACAGATCTAAATGTGGGCGGTCAATCTCACCTAAGAATGGGCAAAGGTTTAGCATCCGGGGGATTGGCGGTTTCACCGCCGTACCCCCGCCACGTGTCAATCACCCAGGTTGTTTGGAGCCCCACCCCCTCTTACCGCTTACCACTCAAGGGTGCTCTGGGGAAACCACAAACTGCCTGCCCCCCCCGGTGATGTCATACCCACGTCACCATGATGTCAGCACCCTCGTCCGTCGCCGCTGCTCCACGTTGCCTCCACGTCGTCCATCCGCGTCCATGCCCCGCCACCGTGCCACTGCCACATGGTCACCCACATCAGCCACCACATCCCCCTGCCGTACCCGGGACCCACCGATGACGTCATGTTGACTTCATCACCGAAAAGCGCCAAAAGTCCCAAATTTGCATAAAATGTCGTGGAAAGACTGTTTTGTGTCATTTTCATTGGTCATTTGGGAGCGTTGTGCATGCGGAATATGTCGTTTTGATGCCTAAATCGAGAATTTACTCACCCAAGCTGTTGTCGCCCTCAAATTCGACTCAAATTTCTCACCATTCTTCCAGCTTGATACCCTTGGCACTGTAAAAACCAGGTAGGTCAATCTTTTTCACCCTTGTTTTCACCATTTGGTCCATTTTTCCTGCATAAAATTCTGCTGGCACCCACAATGAGCCAATTATACACCTAATAGTTGTTTAAACTTTCTGGTTAACATCCTCTGCCCACAAAGCTCTGCAAACCCGCGCCCTCCTGCATAATTCACCATTAAAAAGTGATTGAAAATCCTGAGCCTGCCAACAGAAGTGTATACAACTCTACATTTATCCCTTACAAGAATTCCCTCTGCAAAATCCCAGCTACTTAGCTCAAAACACTCTGGTTTTTCCACAGAGTGCCCCATAGTTCATCAACCCTGTGAAAAGTCTTTTTAAACTCTCAGAACTACTCACCCCCAAACACAAATTCAGTGCGCATTCTTTAGCCTTCTCACTAATCCTAAGCTCAAGTACTAACCCGGTAAGGTTTAAACATGGCCACTCCATCAACTCTAGATGTTGCTCCTATTAATCCACCCAGCAAGGAGCTTGAAGAAATGCCTCTAGTGGATAGTGATTTCCTCATTTCAGATTTTTTGGCAGAGAGGAACCACTTGCATACCTTCTGCCAGCTGAGGAACAGTCACTTGGACAACAGTGACATGTATGGCATCTGGGAGTCAAATCTGCTTATCTATTTCTTGCCTTTTGTGAATATCTTTCCTGAAGTCATTCACCTTTGTGCTGAGAATTATGACCAAAAACTCAAAGTTGTTAAGTCTCCATCTGGGAGCATACTCTTTTACATTACTCTTGATTCCATTAATTAGATGCTCAACTTCAAGCAAACCCAACTGCTCTACCCTTTTTCCATAAAGTACCTGCCGGATGAAAGCTCCAAGCTCTCTAGCATTGAGATTGTTGTAGTTGCCAAAACTTTCATGAGAGCAGACTGCCAAGCTACTGGGCCACCTCCTTTCCCATATGCAAATTTCAATGAGGTAGGCAAGCTGCTTGTGGACATGATATCCTCTGTCCTGGGTTTCTCCACAAATGAACATGTTGATGAAACTGTGTTGTTCCTGTTATCTGCATATAGCCTTGGGAAGCCCCCTGCTATAAAATACAACTATGCCAAGTTTATTGCCGAAAAGATCCATGACCAACTACTAAGGCTGAACAGGGAAGCAATATTTAAATATTCATCATACATCTATCACCTGTTCATGTACTATCAGACAGATTGCTTCCAGTGCCCTATCAAGAAGCTGGATTCACAGGGTGAGAGGAGGTCTGTCATCTTCTGATCTTTAGTTTTCCATCAAGTCCAGGACTCTCCCTATTCCTACTGTGAATTCATTGACCAATTGCCTATCCAGTCACATGCCTCTTGAAAAGAACTCCTCCAGCTAGATTGTCAAATGATATGCAGGAAATCTTACAGCTATCCAAGAATTACAAGATAGGTGACTGGTATTTATACCAAAATCACACAGTCATCAGGATCTATGGTTGTGAGCTCTGTCCTTACAGGCTCCCAAGGTATATGCCTATGAGATTGTTTCCCTTGGAATACTATAGGCAACTCATCAATTCTGATCTTACACACTTTTATAGTGCCAAGAAGAAAGCCAATCTGAAATTCAGAGACCATATAGGCCCCTTCATCATGAATAGGAAAGACGGTTGGCAAGAAGCTGATCAAATACTGGGGCAACAACTTAAACTTAAAAGGAGTTTCTGGTGGGTCCCTTATGACCCTAAAGGCTTTATTAGTACTAGAAGAGTCAAGTATAGGTTGTTAGCCTATAAACATTGTCCATATCCACAAATTGAACACTTTGCCAACCAAGATGAAAGGGTGCCTAGGACATTAGTAGAGGAATTTACTCAGGAAGAGACAATGGAGCAAACTGTGAAAGATTTAGAGAAAACTTTTGACTTGGATTATTTTTAGCAGGTCACATTCAAGCTACTAGTCCAAGTCGGAGAAGGCACATCAAATGCTGCAGCTGCACATACCACCCAGCAGGCATCTACAACAACAACAACCACAGCAAAAGGAAAAGAAGTGATGGATGTACAACAGGAAATAGAGGCAAAATAACCCAGCACTTCAAAAGACCAAAGTCAAGGGCAAGCCCCTTTACAGCAAGCTGAAGCACCCCAAATTCCAGTTTTGCAGACTCCTCTCAATGAAGAGAGAGGAAGAAAACTAGATAGAGAGGAGCCCACACCTCCAAGTGGATCAACACAGCAGCCAGAGGCCAAGAGGCAAAGGATTGATCCTCAGACTGAAGAAGAACAAATCAGTGAAGAAAGGGCAGAAAGCCAAAGCAGAGAAAGAGAATCCAGCCAACAGAATGCCACTAGTTCATTCTAGCAGGAACAAGCTATGCAGCAAAGTACAGGGGTGTCCTCTTCCAGGCAGCAGGGCAAACAACCAGCTGGAATCAAAGGAACCTTTATGGAAATAAAGGCCTAAAATGAACTCTTGAGAGTTCAACTTTATGATCAATTCTTAAAGGCAACACCCTCCAAGAAACAAAGATTAATGGCACCATATGATATAAAGGAGGACAAGATGATTTTTACTCATCTTAAGCCTAAGGTTCCAAAGCCCAGAACATCTGCAGACTACACAAAAACAAGTCTAGAGGTCCTCTCCAAGGACATACATCCCATGGACCAAATTGAACTGCAAAAGCAAATAGGGGAAATGGTGTATGCCACACTTGCAGAAAGGGCCATGTTGGCCCATTAGTTAAAAGAGTCACTAAAAAATACAAATACACAGCTAGATTTGGAAAGGATGTCTTCCACTGCTAAGGACAATAGAATAAAAACTTTGGAAGACATAATCATTGATCTAGGACATGATCCTAAGATCCAAAGGGTATTAAGGCCGTTATGAAGAAAAAGGAGGATGACATTACTGCACTAAGAAAGCAAGCAAAGCTGCCTCCAACCATTCACCCTCAAACAACAGAACTTGCACAGGAAAAGCAAGTTGATGAGACCATGGATCTGCTTCTGAAGATGAATCAGAGAATATTACAGATGGAAGCAGAATTGGAAAAGGCATTGCAGGACAAGCAAGGGGAGTCAACCTCCCAACCCCCTCAAACTTCTACAAATCTTGGCCCTGCTCCTCCTACACAAGCAGCAGCAGCCCCTCCTGCCATCCCAGAACCTACCACAGCCACATCAGCAACAGAAGCAACAGCAGCAACAACAACAGCAGCAGAATCAAGCATGAGCATGGAGGACTTAATGAAAGCTATCAAGGAACTTGAGTTTCAGGTGACAGAAATTAATGAAGCCAAAGAGAGACTGGCCAAGCTAGAGGCCAGCTATGATAAGTCCAAAATGACAGTGGCAGAGAAGTAAAGAGAGATAAAGGCCTTAGAAACCAAAGTGAAAGCCTTGGAAAAAGAATTGCTTCTGGGCAAAACTCTGGCTGAAATCAAGAATATCATATGGGCCAAAATTGGCCAATCAATCCATGACCAATGGAGGTCAATACAGGCAATACATGAGCAAATTGAACTAAAAGGTATAGCTCATGTTGAAATACAAAAGGCCAGAACAGCACTGGGAATCATGCCTGAGCAGGCTAATAAAATGATACATTTCCTCAATACTCACACTAAGGAGGAATTGGCAGCACTAGATATAAATAGCAGAACAGACACTATCCTGACAACCAAAAAAGTGTTGACCTTAAGAAATTTCACACAAACTCTAGAAAGGAAATGTTAGGATATGAAGGCAGAAATAGATGTTTTCGGGGCAAAGATAACAACATTGCAAGATAAAGGATTGCCTAGCCTAGTGACTGGTACCGGACAACTGCTGTCATATGATCAATATATCACAAGGATCAACAATTATGTTGAGAATCAGATTACAGCATCAACCGGCTCCACAGAAGAAGCAGGGCCTCCCTCTGGGCAGTCTCTGTATGACAAATTAGAGAATTTATTTTTTATAGAGCATGAGATTAATCATCTGTTTGAGGTGCCTCCAAATTTCTACAGATATACTGAAGCAGATGAAATGCTCATAAAAATAAGGAGACATCAGCTACCTCCAGCTGATTGGTGGCAGGCAATGCTGGAAGTACTACCCAGGTGATCCGAGTATATTATTCCTTTTTGTCAAAATTCAGATCTCAGTCACAGTACAGGTCAGCAGAAAATCAAGCACGCAGGTATCACAGGAAGCATCAGTACAGTGACTCATCAAAGCACTCAGACAACAGGCTCAACAAACGCAGATTTAAAAGACACAGCTACAGCCAACTTTGTTGATCCAAAAAGTCAAATATTTGTCTGACAGAAAGACAGCTGCCATATCAATATTAATTTCTATAGTTATTTCTTTCATTTACGTTTGTAAGAGAGTTGGTGGTGTAATTTATTACACAATAACTCACTGTCTATATATTTTGTATCCTACTTTTGTATATATATCCCCTCATAGAACGTATTAAGGGTCGGTTGTAGTGAAACTCTCTCAGAAGAGCTGCATTGTATATCTCAGACTTTTTGCTAATACAAATTGCTGGTGGAGTTCCTGGTTCCTATACTGTCTGAAGGTGGAAATGAAGGACTGTGTTATGTTGCAGAATTCCTGTGTCATTTAATGGAACAATAAGTTATTCTGAACCATGTTCTTGTCTTTCTGTGTATGCAAAAATTCGCATATGTTTCATGATCATAGTAAATAGGGAAAAATAATAGCTTAGGATTTGTTTGAATACACCCTATGCTCAATCCCTGTTTCTGAATATGTTTTCTTCTGGATTAGCCATGGATATGAATTCTTAATTGCTCATGTTTAAACTAATTCTCTCACTGTGAATATTGTTTAGGAATTATTAACCGCTCTTAAACAATACTTTCATTTTTCCCCTGTTAGCATAGTGGAAGATTCTTAATTTCCTTTCACTCACTAATTCCATAACTTCATTACCTGATCTTAAAAATTGTTCCACAGATGCCTATCTGGCTTTGCAGCAATACTCTTTCTTCAGAAACATACTTCAGCAGCACACAGTCATGAACTCCATTTCCCAATGGCCCAAACTGTTTTGTAACTTATATATCAGCTCTGTTTGAATTCACCAACCAACCAAATTTAAAACAAAATCACTACACCATAACTAGCCTAAAATCACCCACCAACAAAGCTAAATTATAAAGAGAGAGCCCTCTCTGGTTGCAGGTAGGCTAGCACCTGTAACTAAAAGATTTGTTAGTGGTTACCTTGGCCGTATTCCCTTTAGGAAGCAGGGAACAACCTAAGTGATAACATCATTGGCGACTCCGCTGGGGACTATTTCAAATTGCCACTTGAAAGGAAACAAGCTTCCTCCTTTTTCAGATAAGTCTTCTGGGAAGTACCTCTAAAAGTTGTGACTATAAGTTTCTCATAAAACATTACGAAAATAAACTCAGAAGCTGGCTCCAAAGAAGAAAACTCGTTACAATAGGTCAAACCCTGACCCTAATCCCCCATTTGTCTTTGAAAACCCCAATTTAATTCCCAAGATCTTGAAGAAGCAAGAGCAACAAGGAGAGCTCTCAAATTCAGGTGCTGAACCAGTTCAGCAGAGCTATATTCCTACCCCTGCCAAAGTATCATTTTATCCTCACATAACCCCCACTTATCCTAGTTCTTCATCCACTTCCCAAAGTATCTTCCCCACTCCATCCACAACACACCTTACTCTTTTTATCCCTGTTGTTCCAACTGTTCCACTCCTTCTTGCTGTCCCTTTCACCTCTGCAAATATGACTAATAGGTATGCCCCTTTACACCTGCCTGCAAACCCAAGGGCTATGCCCCAAGATTATCAAGGCAAGATCACTTACTTTGATGGTACTAGTTCTTATACAACCCAACAACACACCAAGAGAATGCAGGACTATTTTGAGAACTATGAAATAGATGATGAAGATGTAAGAATGAAAATTTTTGCACAAAGTTTAACAGGGGATGTAAGGACCCGGTTTAGGTCTTTAGCTACACTTTCTATACTCAATCATGATGTTTTATACCTAAGCTTCTTAAACAGATGGGAAAAGAAGAAAGACCCTTTACACATACTAACTGAGTATGATAATTTAAAAAGGGGTCCACAAGAAATAGTTCAAGATTATTGTGTTAGGTTCAACAATGTATACAATGCCATTCCTCAAAACCTAAGACCTCTACCTGATCTGGCCTTGATCAAATTCCCTGATGGTTTTGATTCAGATATGGCATATAAATTAAGAGAAAGAGCACCTCCAAGTTTGGTAGACATGCAAAATATAGCTGTCAGTGTAGAGGCAAACCTGATTGCTAAGAGAACCAGAGCTAAAAATGAGAGAAGAACAACATTTAAAGAGGAACCCTCAACTTTTGAGAAAAAGCTAGATGCAATTATAAAGGGTATGGAGAGGTTGGGAGATAGAGTTGAGACCATTGAGAGAAAGTCCTCTTGGGAAGGGTAAACAAGCAACACTACTACGAATCCCAATTTTAGGAAAAACCAAAACCCAAATGCTAGGAGGACTGGGCCTAATCAGAATATCAGACCTCCATTTCAAGAAAACTATGCAGAGGCCTCAACCTCTAGTGAACAAGTAGAAGATCCCCATATCAATCTAATGGGTTTGGACAGTGAACAACAAGTATTCTTGACACAAGATGATCAACAAGCTGAAGAATACAAACAATTTCAAACAAAATCTGGTGAGTCATTTGATTTCAGAGAAGCGTATGATACAACAGTCTATGAAGTACAAAAACAATATAAGTTAAGAAGTAGAACCATAGATGTGCCTGAAACTACCAAACCAACACACACCAAACTGCCCAAAAAATCCAGTGATAAATTTGTCTTAACAGAGTCCTCAGATAAAAAACTCCAAAGGGAAGTCACAGTGGAATATTTATCTGATATACAACCTCCACTAAATCCCTCATCTACACCATCTCTTCCAATAGAACTCTTGGGTAGACCTCTACAAAACAATCACAATTCAAGCATACCTCAAAACAGTGTACCTAGCCATGACAAGGTCACCAAAAACTCAGCCGAGAAAGAAAAACTTGTTGTTCACAATATACAAGTTCAGATGGAAAAGCCTTTCAATTTAGAAATAGAAATTGGCAACTGAAAATAGCCATTCCTCTTTCTGAACTAGCCAAACATGAGGTCTTTAGACAACAAATCAATAGATCATTGCAAGTACCAGATAATAGGGATGCAGTTAATATTCTGGATGATCAGCCAGAACTGATTTTTGGCTCAGAAGTCAATGGAAAATCAGTGGATGGGGGTGTCCCTCCATTTTATGTGAGCCTAGACATTCATGACAAAGTGCTACATAATGTCATGTTTGACTCAGGGACCTATCATAACCTAATGCCCAAATCAGTAATGGAAAAACTTGATCTAGACATCACCATACCCTATAAAGACTTGTTTTCATTTGATTCCAGCTAGGTAAGATGTCTAGGCCTGATCAAAGACCTTTGTGTATCCCTAGTCCAATATCCAGCTAAAACAATTTTAATGGATGTGGTAGTAGCTGACATTCCACCCAAATATGGTATGCTTTTATCAAGATCATGGGGTGCCAAACTCCAAGGATCTCTACAACTAGACATGTCATACGCCACAATTTCTGTCTTTGGCCACCAAAGAGATTATACCGAGAAACACTAATGAAATATGTGGTCAGCAGTCAGGAGAAGCCCCAAAACTTTCCAATCTACTCCATTCATTCAGACATGGACTCATTCATATTGTACAATGTTGATATGTGTCCCAAAATTGAGGTCAAGCTCCTAAAAACAACAGAAACCAGGCACATAAATGAACAGTCCACTTCTCAAGATCAAAATATCACTGATGTGATCAACCCAACACAGTCTGTTAATATATCACAAGAATCACCAAAGTTAGACCAGCCCACTAAACAAATCTGTAAATCCATTGAAAGAAACATTGATCAAGAGATTTTGTGGTATTCAGAATTTGATGGGTCAATAAACAAACTAGGAGTAGGGGTAGGGGTTTGGATACACAATACTCAAAATAACCACGCTCTAGGTCATGCATATAGGCTTAACTTCAGATGTACAAACAACATGGCCGAATATGAAGCCCTTTTGCTAGGTCTCAAACTGATCAAGAGTCTTGATGTGACCAAAGTTTCCATTTTGGGTGATTCAGATCTAATTATACAACAGATAAAGGGAACTTTTGTCACAAATGATCTCAGGCTAAGGTCTTATAGGATAGCAGTAACAGACTTGCTTAACAGCTTCCCGGAATATCAGCTCACCAAAATACCTAGAAGCCACAATTTACATGCTCATAGTTTGGCAACTTTTGCAAGCACCTGTAAACTTCCTTTTGGGCCTAACCACCAGTTCACTGCTGAGATTAAACATAGGCCTTCTGTCCCAGACAATGTAGATAATTGGAAAGTATTTAAGAATGATACTCAGATAAATAATTTTTTGACCATGAAAGAAGAATTCTCAAACTTAAACATAGACACAAGCATTAGGGATGATCAACACCAAATTGATGAACTTAAGACAAGCATATCAGCTGAAACATCAAATCTGATGTTACATCCTACAACCTTTGACTCTGCCAATTTACAGAAGCTAAAACTAGCAGATCTTGATGAAATTATTGAAGAAGAATCTGAAGTAATTCAACTAAAGGATAACTTCCTGCCCACGGGTCTTACTCCTTTAGAAGACATTTTTGATTCAAATGACATCCCTAAGAAACCAAATATGCAACCCATAAATGCAAAAATTGAGGAGTGTAATATTGGGACCACTGAAAATCCCAAAATGATAAAGCTTTCTAGAACCTTACCTCCTGATAAGAAATCAGAATATATTGAGCTGTTCAAATAGTTTCAAGATGTGTTTGCCTGGAGTTATGAGGACCTCAAATCCTATGATACTTCAGTTATTCAACACAGAATACCCCTGAAAGAAAACCAGAAACCCTTTAAACAGAAGTTGAGGAGAGTGAATCTAGTCCTTCTTCCCCTAATTGAAAAGGAAGTAAAATGAATTTATGAAGCTGGAATTATTGCACCCATAAGATTTTTTGAATGGATTTCAAACCTTGTACCCATAAGAAAGAAAACTGGGGAGATAAGACTTTGTGTTGATCTGATAAATTTGAACAAAGTCTCTCTCAAAGACCACTACCCCTTGCCAAAAATGGATCACATCTTACAGAGGGTAGTGGGAGCTTCAAGGATCTCACTATTGGATGGCTTCTCTGGATTCAATCAAATTCTAGTTCACCCAGATGATCAAGATAAAACAGCTTTTACTACACCTTGGGGAACTTTTAAATATGTCAAAATTCCTTTTGGACTCAAGAATGCTGGAGCCACGTTTCAGAGGGCAATGGACATAGCCTTTGCTAAAGAAATCCATGACTTCTTAGTCATATACCTTGATGATCTCACAGCTTTCTCAAAATCAGACCAAGAACATTTAAAACATCTTAGACAAGTGTTCTTAATTTGCAGAAAGTATGGCATATCTTTGAACCCAAAGAAATCACTATTTGGACTAGAAGAAGGCAAACTCCTAGGTCATATAATTTCAAAAGATGGCATAAGAATTGACCCTGATAGGATTCAAGCTATCCTTCAAGTCCCTCATCCAAGAAACATCAAAGAATTACAAGCCTTTTTAGGAAAGATTAATTTCCTAAGAATATTTATTCCTAACTTGGTTGAACTAATAAGATTGTTGAAAAACATGCTCAAGAAAGATGCCAAAGTCAAATGGACAGTGGAAGCCAAACAGGCCTTTGAGGAGATCAAGATTGCTTTGACAAAAACACCTGTTCTCACAAGTCCTAGATTTGATAAAGACTTTATAATTTTTTCCTTTGCATCTGAGCATACAATTGATGTTGTCTTATTACAAAAGGATGACTTAGGATGTGAAAAACCCATTGCTTTCTTCGGCAGAGCCCTTAGAGATGCCCCACTCAAATACCAAATCATGGAAAAGCAAGCATATGCCCTTGTTAAGGCCATAAAATATTTTAGAGTCTATATCTTGTACTCTCACATAATTGCATATGTGCCCAATGCAGTGGTCAAAGACATTTTAACTCAAGAGGGAATTGAAGGTAAGAGGGGCAAATGGATAGCCAACATTCTAGAATATGACATAGAGATTAAACCAACAAAACTTATAAAACGACAAGGGCTAGCCAAACTGATGACTGAAACCAATTTTCAAGCCCTTGACATCAATGAACTGGATAACGAACAGGAGATGGCAACTCCACAGATCAATCAAGCCTTCTTACAATCACCTTGGTATGCTGACATATGTTTTGTATTATTAAACCTGCAAGCTCCTCCAGGGTTATCCAGAACCAAAAAGAGATTTTTGAAAATGAAAGCTTTAAAGTTTTGTATCATAGATAATGTATTATTCTGGAAAAATCATGAAGGTATCTTGCTCAACTGCCTAACTTCAGATGAAACTGATAAAGTCCTTAGAGAATTTCATGCAGGAGATTGTGGAGGGCACTTATATTGGAAATCAACAGTTGATAAAATCCTGAGGGTTGGATTTTATTGGCCATCCCTGTTTGCTGATTCAAAAAAATTTGTGATGTCATGTCATAAATGTCAGGTCTTTAAAGGGAAGAAAAAGTTGATGCCTTTACCCCTCAAGCCCATTTCAACTGAAAAACCATTTCAACAATGGGGTTTGGACTTCATTGGGGAAATTCACCCTTCATCCTCATGCCAGAATAGATGGATTTTGACAGCTACAGATTACTTCACCAAATGGATAGAGGCCATACCTTGTAGACAAGCAAATGACTCAATTATCATACAATTCCTAGAAACCAATATCCTGTCTAGATTTGGCTGCCGAGAGAAGATCATAACAGACAATGCAGCTGCCTTTAAATCCAAAAGAATGATAAGCTTCTGTCACAAATATCATATTACCCTAGGTCATTCAACAGCCTATTACCCTCAAGGCAATGGCCTAGCTGAGTCCTCCAATAAAAGCCTCATCAATATCATCAAAAAGGTCTTGGAGGAGAACAAAAAGAATTGGCATAAGAAACTGGTAAATGCATTGTGGGCAGATAGATTGACCACCAAAAGATCTATTGGTACTAGTCCATATGAATTGGTATATGGCCTGGAAGATGTATTCCCATCATCTCTTGGGGTCCCTGTGATCAAATTGCTGCAAGAAATACAAGCTGAACCCAATGACATCCAGAGGAGGATCAATCAAACAATTCACTTGCAGCAAACAAGGGAAGAAGTGTATCATAGAACCGAGGTTCTACAAGAGAAGCTGAAAAAGATGATTGACAAAAGAACAAAAGATGAAGACTTTTTCATAGGAAACAAAGTATTGAAATGGGACACTAGGAGGGAAGACAAAGGGAAACATGGAAAATTTGACTTTCTATGGAAAGGACCATTTGTAATTCAAGCTGTGCAAGGGAATAACACCTTTTCTCTAAAGAGTCTAGATGGTTCAAATAATGAGGAAGGCCCAGTGAATGGGAGAATTCTCAAGCACTATTATGATCCATCAGCATAGAACAATTACATATTGTACATAAATATGTGCATTTTCAGCATTTGTCTTTTTATAACAGGTAGATAAAGGAACAAGTACCAACAACAAATTTTGAAGAGAGATCAGAAAACTGTATCAAAGGTGACATATATGATTGAAAAGTTCCACAAGAAAATTTGAGGAAGATCTACAGAACAGAGAACCAATGATAAACAGTGATACAGGCCAGCAAGACACCAAGTGGTAATTCTTGCACAAACGAGGTCAAAGGACACTACATACAAGCTCATAGGATTCAGATCAAAGGTCTCCATACTAAAGAAGATTCACTGCAGTAAGGATAGAAAAATAAGGCCACCTGACCTGCTGTTCTTGGCTTTCCACCAGGAAAAGCCATCCCCAAGTGGAGCCATTGTTAGGTTCCTATACCAATAGGTTTCATCTTTCATGATTGACAGTGGAAGGGCTAAAATATGTTCATCATTGCATGCTGCAAAGGTTCCATATTTTGTGTACATACTAGGAAAATTAAAAAATGAAAAGAGGGTATGCCTTAAAAGAATAATCAAAAGGCAAGAAAATCAATTGGTCAAAATAATAGTGAAAATGAACCCCAAACTAAAGACTAGGAAAGTGGCCAGTCAAAATGCCACTACTATCTTTTGGCAGTTTCACAATCTGCAAATACTGCTGCTAATCATACTTGATGGATGGCCCAACAGTCTAAGTTGGACCATGCCATGTTTAAATTTCTTGTTGCAGAATAGAGAATGATTCCTACCCAAACAGCTCAAGCTTGGCAAATGACTAGCTAGGTAGAGAAATGAAGGAGCCCAACTGCTTAACCTGGGTCCTTGGAAGAAATAAGGGTAGATTTAGATAGGAGGGTGGTCAAAAGAAAAAGAGAACAATCAGGGTCTGCTAATTCAAGTGCACCAAATTCAAATGAAGAAAAAATGTTAGGATTGCTAGGTTGGGTAAGTAGTGTAAGGTTGCAGAAGTGAGGGGGCCATCACTAGTTGGCTTATCAAGAGAAGGACTCATCCCATTCAGGGTATTGGCACCATGGCAGAGGTTTGATGACATAACAATGGAAGCATGTCTAACTTCCCCCTTTTCCCCAAACATCATTTATTAACAATCCCCAAGGACCTTGGGATCTGCCCAAGTGTCCTGTTTCACTTCATTCCATGACAAAGTACCAGGTCAAACTATGAAGTTCATTCAAGGAAAAGAAGCCACATTTCTTGTGTAAAAATCTTTACTCTCAATTCCACTCATCTTCCATCCCTAAGTTTTACTTCTTAAAGCTTAGCATTTTCCCCTACTTATTCACCTCACAATGTCATATTAACAACTATTGTATTATTTAGCTCCCTAAGCATTCCCCTTCCCTAATACTACAAAAAATATATGAAAATCCCCAAAAATCTATGAAAATACCATCCCCCTAGAAATATAGCTATATAGTCATCTCTTGGGGAATATTAATCCATCAGGGACTAATATTAACCCTCCACCACCCCAAACTATGGGTTTTAATCAAAAACTTTGGTTAAAAATTAAAAATCCATAGTCCTCGCCCTCATTAATCCCCTCTTACCCCTTCCGCGCTAAAGTTTCAGTTTATAAAGTTGTTTAATTAAAACATTTATAAACAGGCGCATACATTATACCCGCTAACCCTAAGTCAAAACCCACCCCGCTCGTGATTTATTTAACTTATTATTTTAATCGGGCAGATCCCCGTAGCCATAAACCGCTGTCGCATCGCATCCACCGCCAACCGTCCGATCTTTGGCCCCACAGATCTAAAGGTGGGCGGTCAATCTCACCTAAGAATGGGCGGAGGTTTAGCGTTCAGGGGATTGGCGGTTTCACCACCATACCCCCGCCACGCGTCAACCGCCCAGGTTGTTCGGAGCCCCCCCCCCCCTCTTACCGCTTACCACTCAAGGGTGAAGGGTGCTCCATGGAAACCACAAACTGCCTGCCCCCCCTGGTGACGTCATACCCACGTCACCATGATGTCAGCACCCTCGTCCGCCGCCGCTGCTCCATGTCGCCTCCATGTCGTCCATCTGCGTCCATGCCCCGCCACCGTGTCACCGGCACTTGGTCACGCACGTCAGCCGGCACGTCACCTTGCCGTACCCGGGACCCACCGATGACATCATGCTGATGTCATCGCCGAAAAGCTCCAAAAGTCCCAAATTTGTATAAAATGTCGCGAAAAGACCGTTTTGTGTCATTTTCATTGGTTGTTTGGGAGCATTGTGCATGCGGAATACGTCGTTTTTCTGCCTAAATCGAGAATTTACTCACCCAAGCTACTGTCGCCCTCAAATTCGACTCAAATTGCTCGCCATTGTTCCAAATTGACACCCTCGGCACTGTAAAAACCAGCTATTTTCCCCGATCAATCTTTTTCACCCTTGTTTTCACCATTTGGCCTATTTTTCCTGCATAAAATTCTGTTGGCACCCAAAATGAGCCAATTATACACCTAATTGTTGTTTAAACTTTTTGGTTAACATCCTCTCCCAAAAAGCTTTGCAAACCCACGCCCTCTTGCATAATTCACCATTAAAAAGTGATTGAAAAGCCTGAGCCTACCAACTAAAGTGCATACAACTCTACATTTATCCCTTACAAGAATTCCCTCTGCAAAATCCCAGCTACTTAGCTCAAAACACTCTGGTTTTTCCACAGAGTGCCCCATAGTTCATCAACCCTGTGAAAAGTCTTTTTAAACTCTCAGAACTACTCACCCCCAAACACAAATTCAGTGCGCATTCTTTAGCCTTCTCACTAATCCTAAGCTCAAGTACTAACCCGGTAAGGTTTAAACATGGCCACTCCATCAACTCTAGATGTTGCTCCTATTAATCCACCCAGCAAGGAGCTTGAAGAAATGCCTCTAGTGGATAGTGATTTCCTCATTTCAGATTTTTTGGCAGAGAGGAACCACTTGCATACCTTCTGCCAGCTGAGGAACAGTCACTTGGACAACAGTGACATGTATGGCATCTGGGAGTCAAATCTGCTTATCTATTTCTTGCCTTCTGTGAATATCTTTCCTGAAGTCATTCACCTTTGTGCTGAGAATTATGACCAAAAACTCAGAGTTGTTAAGTCTCCATCTGGGAGCATACTCTTTTACATTACTCTTGATTCCATTAGTCAGATGCTCAACTTCAAGAAAACCCAACTGCTCTACCCTTTTTCCATAAAGTACCTGCTAGATGAAGGCTCCAAGCTCTCTAGCATTGAGATTGTTGCAGTTGCCAAAACTTTCATGAGAGCAGACTGCCAACCTACTGGGCCACCTCCTTTCCCATATGCAAATTTCAATGAGGTAGGCAAGCTGCTTATGGACATGATATCCTCTGTGTTGGGTTTCTCCACAAATGAACATGTTGATGAAACTGTGTTGGTCCTGTTATTTGCATATAGCCTTGGGAAGCCCCCTGCTATAAAATACAACTATGCCAAGTTTATTGCCAACAAGATACATGACCAACTGCTAAGGCTAAACAGGGAAGCAATATTTAAATATTCATCATACATCTATCACCTGTTCATGTACTATCAGACAGATTACTTCCAGTGCCCTATCAAGAAGCTGGATTCACAGGGTGAGAGGAGGTCTATCATCTTCTGGTCTTCAGTTTTCCATCAAGTCTAGAACTCTCCCTATTCCTACTGTGAATTCATTGACCAATTTGTCTATCCAGTCACATGCCTCTTGAAAAGAACTCCTCCAGCCAGATTGTCAAATGATATGCAAAAAATCTTACAGCTATCCAAGAATTACAAGATAGGTGACTGGTATTTATACCAAAATCACACAGTCATCAGGATCTATGGTTGTGAGCTCTGTCCTTACAGGCTCCCAAGGTATGTGCCTATGAGGTTGTTTGCCTTGGAATACTATAGGCAACTCATCAATTCCGATCTTACACACTTTCATAGTGCCAAGAAGAAAGCCAATCTGAAATTCAGAGACCATCTAGGCCCCTTCATCATGAATAAGAAAGATGGTTGGCAAGAAGCTGATCAAATACTGGGGCAACAGCTTAAACTTAAAAGGAGTTTCTGGTGGGTCCCTTATGACCCTAAAGGCTTTATCAGTGCTAGAAGAGTCAAGTATAGGTTGTTAGCCTATAAACATTGTCCATATCCACAAATTGAACACTTTGCCAACCAAGATGAATGGGTGCCTGGGACATTAGTAGAGGAATTTACTCAAGAAGAGACAATGGAGCAAACTATGAAAGATTTAGAGAAAACTCTTTACTTGGATTCTTTTCAGCAGGTCACATTCAGCTACCAGTCCAAGTCGGAGAAGGCACATCAACTGCTGCAGCTGCACAGACCACCCAACAGGCATCTACAACAACAACAAACACAACAAAAGGAAAAGAAGTGATGGATGTACAACAGGAAACAGAGGCAGAACAACCCAGCACTTCAAAAGACCAAAGTCAAGGGCAAGCCCCTTTAAAACAAGCTGAAGCACCCCAAATTCCAGTTTTGCAGACTCCTCTCAATGAAGAGAGAGGCAGAAAACGAGATAGAGAGGAGCCCACACCTCCAAGTGGGTCAACACAGCAGCCAAAGGCCAAGAGGCAAAGGATTGACCCTTAGACCGAAGAAGAACACATCAATGAAGAAAGGGCACAAAGCCAACACAGAGAAAGAGAATCCAGCCAACAGACTGCCACTAGTTCATTCCAGCAGGAATAAGCTATGCAACAAAGTACAGAGGTGTCCTCTTCCAGGCAGCAAGGCAAACAACCAGCTGGAATCAAAGGAACCTTTATGGAAATCAAGGCCCAAAATGAACTCTTGAGAGTTCAACTTTATGATAAATTCTTAAAGGAAACACCCTCCAAGCAACAAAGATCAATGGCAGCATATGATATAAAGGAGGACAAGATGATTTTTACTCATCTTAAGCATAAGGTTCCAAAGCCTAGAACATCTGCAGACTACACAAAAACAAGTCTAGAGGTCCTCTCCAAGGACATACATCCCATGGACCAAATTGAACTGCACAAGAAAATAGGGGAAATGGTGTATGCCACACTTGCAGAGAGGGCTATGTTGGCCCATCAGTTAAAAGAGTAACTAAAAAATACAAATACACAGCTAGATTTGGAAAGGATGTCTTCCACTACTAAGGACAACAGAATAAAAACTTTGGAAGACATAATCATTGATCTATGACATGATCCTAAAGATCCAAAGGGTATTAAGGCCCTTATGAAGAAAAATGAGGATGACATTGCTGCACTAAGAAAGCAGGCAAAGCTGCCTCCAACCATTCACCCTCAAACAACAGAGCTTGCACAGGAAAAGCAAGTTGATGAGACCATGGATCTGCTTCTGAAGATGAATCAGAGAATATTACAGATGGAAGCAGAATTGGAAAAGGCATTGCAGGACAAGCAAGGGGAGTCAACCTCCCAACCCCCCAACCCCCTCAAACTTCTACAACTCTTGGCCCTGCTCCTCCTACACAAGCAGCAGCAGCCCCTCCTGCCATTCCAGAACCTACCACAACCACATCAGCAACAGAAGCAACAGCAGCAACAACAACAGCAGCAGAATCAAGCTTGAGCATGGAGGAATTAATGAAAGCTGTCAAGGAACTTGAGGTTCAGGTGACAAAAATTAATGAAGCCAAAGAGAGACTAGCCAAGCTAGAGGCCAGCTATGATAAGTCCAAAATGACAGTGGCAGAGAAGCAGAGAGAGATAAAGGCCTTAGAAACCAAAGTGAAAGCCTTGGAAAAAGAATTGCTTCTCGGAAAAACTCTGGTTGAAATCAAGAATATCATATGGGCCAAAATTGGCCAATCAATCCATGACCAATGGAGGTCAATACAGGAAATACATGAGAAAATTGAACTAATAGGCATAGCTCATGTTGAAATACAAAAGGCCAGAACAACACTGGGAATCATGCCTGAGCAGGCTAATAAAATGATACATTTCCTCAATACTCACACTAAGGAGGAATTGCCAGCACTAGATATAAATAGCAGAACAGACACTATCCTGACAGCCAAAAAAGTGTTGACCTTAAGAAATTTCACACAAACTCTAGAAAGGAAATGTCAGGATATGAAGGCAGAAATTGATGATTTTAGGGCAAAGATAACATCATTGCAAGATAAAGGATTGCCTAGCCTAGTGACTGGTACTGGACAACTGTTGTCATATGATCAATATATCACAAGGATCAACAATTATGTTGAGAATCAGATTACAATATCCACCAACTCCACAGAAGAAGCAGGGCCTCCCTCTGGGCAGTCTCTGTATGACAAATTAGAGAATTTATTTTTTATAGAGCATGAGATTAATCATCTGTTTGAAGTGCCTCCAAATTTCTACAGATATACTGAAGCAGATGAAATGCTCATAAAGTAAGGAGACATCAGCTACCTCCAGTGGATTGGTGGCACACAATGCTGGAAGTACTGCCCAGGTGATCCGAGTATATTATTCCTTTTTGTCAAAATTCAGATCTTAGTCACAATACAGGTCAGCAGAAAATCAAGCACGCAGGTATCACAGGAAGCATCAGTATAGCGACTCATCAAATCACTCAAGCAACAGGCTCAACAAATGCAGATTTAAAAGACACAGCTATAGCCAACTTTGTTGATCCAAAAAGTCAAAAATTTGTCTGACAGAAAGACAGCTGCCATATAAATATTAATTGCTATAGTTATTTCTTTCATTTACTTTCGTAAGAGAGTTGGTGGTGTAATTTAGTATACAATAACTCACTGTCTAGATATTTTGTATCCTATTTTTGTATATATATCCCCTCATAGAACGTATTGAGGGTCGGTTGTAGTGAAACTCTCTAAGAAGAGTTGCATAGTATATCTCAGACTCTTTGCTAATACAAATTTCTGCTGGAGTTCCCGGTTCCTATAGTGTCTGAAGGTGGAAATGAAGGACTGTGTTATGTTGCAGGATTCCTGTGTCATTTAATGTAACAATAAGTTATTCTGAACCATGTTCTTGTCTTTCTGTGTATGCAAAATTTCACATATGTTTCATGATCATAGTAAATAGGGAAAAAGAATAGCTTAGGATTTGTTTGAATACACCCTATGCTCAATCCCTGTTTCTGAATATGTTTTCTTCTGGATTAGCCATGAATATGAATTCTTAATTTCTCATGTTTAAACTAATTCTCTCACTGTGAATATTGTTTAGGAATTCTTAACTGCTCTTAAACAATGCTTTCATTTTTCCCCTGTTAGCATAGTGGAAGATTCTTAATTTCCTTTCACTCACTAATTCCATAACTTCATTACCTGATCTTAAAAATTGTTCCACAGATGCCTATCTGGCTTTGCAGCAATACTCTTTCTTCAGAAACATACTTCAGCAGCACACAGTCATGAACTCCATTGCCCAATGGCCCAAACTGTTCTGTAACTTATATCTCAGCTCTGTTTGAATTCACCAACCAACCAAATTTAAAACAAAATCAGTACACTATAACTAGCCTAAAATCACCCACCAACAAAGCTAAATTATAAAGAGAGAGCCCTCTCTGGTTGCAGGTAGGCTAGGACCTGTAACTAAAAGACTGGTTAGTTGTTACCTCGGTCGTATTCCCTTTAGGAAGCAGGGAAAAACCTGAGTGATAACACCATTCACCACCTTTAATTTTACCAACAACAATACAAGAGGACGAAGAGATATTTTTGAGACTTCATGAAGAGGTTTAGCTTCGCTCTCAAGTATAGGTAAATCAAAAGCACGGTCATCATACTAGTTGTTATCGTCATCCATTCCAACATTATTAAATGTCTCCTGGATCTATTCCCATCTTATTCAACTATGTTATCAACATCATTATTGTATTCCATATGATCATTATCTCAATCCTCAATATTTATCAGTCCATGTTCTTGAATATGTGCTTGTACTACAACCACCTCTTCCTCGTCAATCAATTCCCTAAGGGGGGCCTACTATGCTATTACAATCGATAAAGAAATATTAGTATATATAGAAAATATTGAAACGTCGATATAACAATTTTTACAAATATAATATATAAAGAAAACAAAGACAACAAATACACAGACAAAAACAACATAGGTGAGACCAAGAAACAAAGACAACAAATGAATAATGATTCGCATGCAATTTATCAAGATATTTAAGAATATGTTGAAAAAATATAAGAAATATATTACTTTTCTTGACATGTAGTAAGTGAGACACTTTCTGAGATATATAGTCATGACCATAATATAAAACATATTGGTCTTATTTTTCATTCATCATTATAATGACATTCTTTCTTAATGTCATATTTTGCATAATATACTTTAAAACCTTAAAGAATAATGCTCCATAAAAACCCCATGATTAACCTCTAAATCCTCTAGGTCCAAATTAACCCCCTAAACATACGTTAACCCCTTAAAACCTTAACCCCATTCCCCTAATCCCTTAAACCCATAATTCCTAGACCTTAACCCCCAACCCCTAAACCCTCAAATAATAACCCCTTATCCCTAAGCCCATAAAGTAGTTAACCCCTAACTCAACCTAACCCCTTAATCGATCCTAAAGAAAATAATCAAATAATTATTCTAGTCCACATCAAGATGAAAACATAGGTCAAACACCCTCCAAAAGAATACTATAAAATGAATTTACAATAGAAAGATAATACAATTTACAATACAAAGACATATAATCTAAAATACAATATATATATATATATAATATATATATATATATTATATATAATATAAGTAATATATAATATGTAATATAATAATATATATATATATATATGTATATATAATATATATAATAATAATATAATATAGTAATAGATATATATTATATTATATATAATAATATATATAAGAAATGAGATATATATATATATAAAATACAAAAACAATCTGAAAATACAAAGTAAATATAATAAATAATACAAATGAATGATATTCAAGTCTTCCTTCATCATGCCCATAGTCTCCGCAATGATTTTTAGTTTATTTTATTAGAATTCTCCGTAGCCTAAGGCCCTTGCAATAAATAACATTTTTTATCCTCATGAGCCCTCAATGTCGATCCCACGTATTCTTGGTTTCCTCGAGGATTGTTATGTGACATTTTTTGTCACAAAACTTTCAGTAATGATTTTGTTCAAAAAATAACCTCAAAATAATCCTACAACCTTTCAAAACAATCGCAACTAATATATATAGCAACTATGTCAAAGTTATATGAGGTTTAGGTGTATATATGTATATGTATATGTATATACAATGATACGAAAAGAAGAGGATGATACGTCCTTTCTTGCAATTCATATAACCTAAGAATTAAATATGGTACATATATATATAATATATAATAATATAAATATATATATATATATAATATATATATTATAAGATAATAGTATAGATATGTTAACAACAGTTGTGATAGGAATCTGTCAATGTTCGTGTATTGCCACAATTAAAGACAAATTGATTCCTCTGAGAATCATTCATCCCAGGAATAACTATAATGTCTTGGTGGGTGGCAGTATTGTTGATGAGAAGGTGAGTCAGGATGAGGAGATAGTGAGAATTTCTAAGGTTAGGTAAGTATGAGTAAGCCATATCGGTGTTTACCCTTCTACTCTAAGGGGGGGCTAATAAACACAGGCTACAAATTACTATATGATATTGCATCAATACACTCTCTTTCAAGGGCAAGTAATAAAACATTCCCACCTTCCTCCTTCATTTGATACATGATCGAGATGACCTCGCCCTCCTTATGTCAAGTGATCCCTACATCCTTGCCAAATCAATCAATAGTGAAGCTAATTCAGCCTACACAACATATTACTTACAGAGGAATCCCCCATGGAAGAATGACTCGAAGTTACTTTTGTCCCAGGTAACGAGGGTAAGGTTCACTTTTGTCCTAGATAAGAAATTTGAATCAATCTAATTACACTAGCTTGGTCAAACCTTTTTGGATAGCCAAGAAATAGAAGAATATGCCACCCCCCACCCCCCAACCCACCCCCCCCCCCCACAAACACACATTATTATTATACAATAATATAGTTAAAGCTTTTATATATATAATTGTGTTATATATTTAATTAGTATATTAATATTAATAATGATAATATTAATAATTAATAGTATAAAATAATTTATATTTAATTATAATATAAATGTCATATTTATTTTAATTAGTTAAATTGATCAACAAAAAGAGGTCCCATATTAAACATTGTTATCTGTTGGGAACGAGTCCCCTAGGGTCATTTTGGGGTTAAAAGCCCAAGTTTTGGGGTAGAAAGCCCTGGTTTTTGTATAGGAAGTGTAAAGTCTCCTCATTTTGTGGTTGTAGAGCATGAATATGTAAAGAATCAACAAGGGTTTCTGCCCTTATTTTATGTAACTTGTGTCGGCTTTAAGAGATCCACCCATGGTCCGCGGACCATGGGATTGTATAAAAAGGAGAGCCTTAGAAGAGTCTAAGGTAGTTCAGTCTTGATATGTTTTGATTCATTGATGAATGTAATGGTTCTATGAGAGCTAAGAGCTAAGGGTCTTAGTGTAGGAAAGAGGATCTGCAGTTGTGTGCGCAGAGGCATAAGGTAGAAGCCTGCAGTTGAGTGCACGGACCCGTGCAACTGTGTGCACAGGGCGGTTAGAATTTGTAAAGAATATATGAAGCATAAATAAAGAGAATTATTCTAGAATTATCTGTGTATGATATATTTTGCTTCAATTATAAATGCATATGATTATGTTATGATGATTACTGGGTTTATGTTTTAATGATGTATTGATGCGTGAATCCATATGATTTGCTTTGTTATATGAACGCAAGTAAGAATATCTATTTATGTGAAGATCCTCTTAATGCATGTTGAATTTATCTGATACATAAGTTAATCTGGGTAATTATGGAAGTAAGAGTAGTTATAGAAATGCCTAAGTATCTGATCCGCCTAAATAGGGTACGTGAAGGACGGTCGTAGACCTTCGAAAGGTCTAGAGGACAACTAAGTCGAGTATATCGATAAGCCCTAAAAGGCTTATCGACTCCACAAAGGAAGGTTTAGGGTATAAAATGACATCACTACCATCTCTGGGTGCGGAAACTTAGTTCCTACATCCCCCCATACTGCTTCAGGAGAGACTTCAGTCCACGCTACGCAGATTGATGCTGAAAGGGCCAATAGTGTAAGGATTTTCTTAGCTAATTAACATTGAAACTAGGTCAAGGTCCATCAATCCAACAAATGGTTACGTTTATGGGATTTGGATCCACATCAAGAGATGTTTGATGTCGCATCACTTGAATCTAACTAAGAAAGATATTGAAGAATAGTTGGATAGAAATATCCAATAATTCACAGCGCAAGAAAACATAAATCCACAATTAACAAAAGAATTGTGGTTGGATAGATATTTTTACATAGAGATACATGAAATATTCTTTTGTTCCTTCCTGGTCGAATTATATGAGTGGATCGCGAAATTTGCATATGGCCAAGGAAGGTGGAGGCTTAGCAGTCCAATAGTCTGGACCCTAGAGTTAGTGCAGAGATTAGAAGCCTCTAAATATAATATCACACATGTTGTCGATCATTGGCTTGATTGTATCATAGGAGGATTCGTGACAAAGTTCGTAGTTGATACTTCGGTCAATTATAGTGAAGTAGAGCGTCGCTTCTTCAAGGGACTGCGAGGTAAGTGTTTAAGGTCTTTAAATACTTGGGTTAAGATTCTCTTGTGTGAAAAGTGGGTTATGTTGCTACCTTGATGTTTGAAGCTACACGAAGTGGAAAGATCTTCAAGGATAGAGAGAAAATAGGCCCTAAACATAGCCCATTGATTGGACCTCCTCTCAGTGATGACGAGGAAGTAGCACATGCTTCTCCACAGAGCATTGTTACACTAATAATACAAGGGTTCCCGCAAATACCCCATCCACCCACAACACCTCCATATTCACCTCCACTGCATACGCCTTCACCCACACCATTACCACCTCTACCACCATCCAGTATAACAAATTCAATAAAATTTCCTATGTTCAAGGGGTTAGGAGCTGAGGACTCAGACCAATTTTGGTTCATCGTAAAAGTCATATGGGAAGTTCAGGGTATTATAGATGATCAAATGAAGAAAGCAACATTTGTTACTGTTTCACAGTAACGTGTGCTAACATGGTACATTAAGTACTATACTGATAATATAATGGCTTCATTAGCAGTTATTCAGACTGCGTTAAATAAGGAATTTAGCAAACCCAAATTTGAAGCTCGATCAATTGTGGGATTCAAGGATATCATCATGAAGCTTGGTGAGACACCCTAGTATTTGGATCAGAGGTTGAAGTGCACAATCCATGAATCCAACATGAATCTTACGGATGGGAAGCACTGTGAATGGTTTGTGGCTTCACTCCTGCCTCATATAAGGGTTTCTTTGTCACATAAAAATATTAGAACCCAAATGGAAGCCTTGGATATTGCAATGAGATTACATGAGACACCAACGCAAGATGCTAATTTAGAGTTCAGAAGATTCATGTGTAGTTGCAAACCTGTGCCTAGAATTTCAAAGTTTGAAGAAAGATAGAACGGTTCGACCAGAGGTGCATGAAGAAGTTTGATGCCTAAAGTGAAAAAGTTAGGGGCATGACAAAGATCATTGTCTAGATGAAGGCGATGATGATTTGGACCAGATTTATAAGCTAACGACACGAAATCAAGATTGGTTGAATCCAACAATAGATGGGCGCATTTTCTGGGACCGTGAAAGTTCCTGCACATTAGATTCAGATGAGGAGTTGGAGCACTGGCAGAATCGACTGCATGAAGTATCTACGTTGCACTGTAATATGATGACTAATTCATTGTGATGTGTATCACTAGAGGTAAGGAGTCTGCCCTATTATGATGGTTTAACTAATGTCGACAAATTTTTGGATGCCTTCAAAAGGGAAGTTCTAGAGAAGCATCACTTCTAGGCCTTAGATTGGGCATTGTGCACTATGCCTATGAGATCGTGGAGTACGCACAAAGACATTTTTTATGATTGGCACGTGTACATAAAGATGATGAGATTACGGTTTGGTCACCCACAAGTGCGACTAACAAAGAAATATGATGGAAGGGATGATCTGCGTGACCACCTAGCCAAATGGGCCAAGGTTTATGGAGTGGAGCCTCAACCTGAATGGGTGCATCTATTTTTCCATAATTTGGATATAATACTGATGAACTAGTACTTGGAAATGGATCTCTACCATGGCAACGAAGAATGGAACATTTTGCAACAATGATTCTTGATGATGTTTAGCTTTGAGGATGAGTTTGAAAGTATTGATGAGGTATTGCAGGAATTCAAGGCAATAATCTTCAGAGTACCACAGGATCCCTTGGACTTAATTCAACCGGATTGGACCACCCAGTTGCACCACATGCTAGAGTGCTACAATGTGACTACCGAAGAAGAGGACGAGGTTCCAAGGAACATTAATGATTAAATATCCCAAATAATGTGATTAATTAAGTTATGGCATTAAACGTATTTAAATAAGGATTTGGATACAAATACATATAGAATAATGTTAATCAATTATAATTGTTAATGGACCAATTATAATTGATTGAAATAATAGCAGTAATAAATTTCTTGACAGCCAAAATTTGGCTGTCAAGAAATCTGGACAGCTGAAATTTAGCTGTCAATTGAGAGCCAAATTTTGGCTGCCCTAGGATTGGGGCTGAAATTTAGCTGTCAATTGACAACCAAATTTCGGCTGCCCTAGGATTGGGACTGCTATAAAAGGGCTGAGTCTCCAAGGCTTGCAATCACTCAAGAAATTGTCTGCTCCATTGAAGACTTGATACTCTATCAAGGATAGCCAAAGAAAAGGATTGCAAGCTCTTGGAAGGATTCAAGAGCCAATAACTCAAGTCAAGACCAGGAGATTTAGAAGATGGAAAGTAAGTTCCGCTGTGCTTTATTTTCAATTTCTTACAAAGGAGTAGATCTTGGTTAGGGTTTAAAGAAATTAGGAAAACCACAAAGTAAATCTATCAAGTGGTATCTGAGCGCCCTTATGTAAGAATCATTTTTGTTTTTTTCTAAACCCTTTCTGCTTCTCACACCGCGTTGTAAAACTATCTGGAGTATTGTTATAATGCTTACCTGCATCTTTAAAGAGAAAAGTACGTTCTTGAATTTGTTGGAATATTTGTCAATTATTTTTGAAGGAATGCGTCTTTCAGGTTTGAGTCTGGTTAGGTCTTAAATTAACTTGGACTACCAAGAAAGATTATCCATTTTATCTTCTCTGTATACAAAAAAAAATGTCTAGTTTAACGGAATATATTCGTGGTGAACTGTTTGACGGTGTATGGTTTTTAAAAGAGGTTTTCAATCTGTAAAAGGATTACAACTTCGTTTATTTAATCTCTATGGAAGTTCAGGATTCTCTTTTATTCTCCTTAGTCTGTTGTATGCGGCTTTGCTAAACTCCTTTAAAGAAGATGATTTATGGTCCATGTTTTCCTCGAAGATCGGGTTGAAATAGAGGGAGTATGCAATTTCTTTGCAATCAGCTTCTCTCTTTCATTATTGAAGAGAAACAATGGCCTATAATGTGCAGTTTGTTGTTTAAACTTTTCACTCTGTTTTATGTGCATTAATTCTAAACCTGGTTCTTGAAAACTCTTATTGTTTTATGCGCATTGATTGAAAAAAAAACCGGGTTTGAAAACCCTAATTTTTCCATGCCTATTGATCCCGAACCGGGTCTTAGAAACCCTCTTTGTTTTATGAGAATTCATTTCAAACCTGGGTCTGATATGCATCTCATTTTAAACCTTGAGGTTGAATATGCCATTTTTTATTAATGGGAAGATACGTACCAAATCTCTGTTAACTTTTCTTCAAAACAAAGTACTATTCGGTAATATAAGCTGAGTGAAAAGGATGAAAAACTCTGTAGTGTCTAGATAGAACTCGTAAATTTTATAAAAATAGAATGCTCCTACTTTTATAACCTTTCAGTAATTTGGGCATTTTACAAATCACTCTACTTTGAATGGTGAACACGTAATAGGGTGTTACGGTGTTACATATGGATAGGTTTTCACTGACTTAATTTGCGAAAATTATATCTAGAAATATAAATATTTATGGGTGAAACTAATATGCTTTCTGTCATTATTTTGTTTTCTTCAAAATTAGGATATTTGCATGACTGAATATTCAAGTGTTTTTATTAGTCGTTTCATACAATGCGGGGCATACTTCGCTTGTAATGCAGTATCATGGCTATCCTATGCAATTACATTTCTATTTAAGATAATTGACCAATTTAGTGTGAACCTATAATATTGTGTTATATTAGTTGCTACGCGTGTGAAGGCAAATGAGCTTTAATATAATTTCAAAATATTTAGTTTATAGGACGGAAATTTATCACAATGATGCTAATCATGGCAACCATAAATTTTTTTAGTATTCTCTAAATAAATTATTGAAGCATTTCTAAAAGGTAATGATTGTAGAAATTGCTAAAGTTTTACTAATTTTGGAATCTAACTAAAGGCGTTTTTTAAGTATACATGTGTTGTTTTTCGCATGAGTCAAGCGTTGATGTTCGCAAATGAACCGCTCTCTGTAAGACGATTGCAAGGGTGACTCATGACAAGTTGAATTGACGTGCTGGCAATGGACGTGGGTGTTAGCTTTCCCAAAGGAGGGTTGGCGCCTGCTAATTTGTTTGGTGCATAAGGGTAGTGTATGAAAATTAGTTGCAACACACATGGAGTAGCGATGGTTGTTAGTTCATGGATATGTTAGTCTGACCCAAAGGTAGATTGACAAAAGGTTGCATGTTTGTACTTTATTCACTACACCAAAGTGCCTGAAGGTAATGATTGCACCCAAAGGTGTTTCATTATTGAATGGTGTTTTCACTAAAGTTTTAATGGAGCAAATAGTTCTTACACATGCCTTTAGATAGATTTTAGAATTATGATTAAGGATCAAATCGTGATGCATCGTATCTAAATTATTTCCTTGTTCTTGAATTTTTTTTTTCAGATCTAAACATAATGTCAAGTCTAAGTCAGATTAAGCCCCTCATGGGGAAAAATTTCAAACAGTGGGAGGAAAAGCTGAAATTAGTCTTAGGGATCATGCAATTGGACACATCACTGAGATCTGATCGCCCCAAGCCTAATAAAGAGAGTGAGGAAACTCCTCAAGAGAAGGCTGACATTGCTAGATGGGAGCATTCAGATCACATGTGCATAATGGTGATGAAGCAAACGATCCATGAGAATTTTCGAGGCATCATACCTGATACAGATACAAGCGCTATTAAATACCTTAAGGCCCTTGAAGAAAAATTCACAAAGA